>JASANA010011966.1:0-38321 GCA_030248095.1 Ptycholaimellus sp. GST1_10 | reverse complement strand
GTTTCTGTGACAACCTGGCACTTTTGAAAACTGTCACCATGGTTTTAGAGGTGGCAGAGCTGAGGGCAGTATTGTTCAATTGCGTTTTCATTAGATGACCATTTTTCGCGTTATCCCCGGTGGCAGAGTGAGGATGAGGAAAAAGTTTGAGATTGGGAAAAGGTAGATTGGAAAGAGAAGAGAATGCCGGCTGCCGCCAACGAGTTGCCGCTGATCCAGGACGAGGAGAAGGAGTCCGCCTATGGATTCGTCTTCGGTGTCTCTGGCCCTGGTACTTCTCCCTTCTTCCTCTAGACCGGGGCAAGAGGGCATTGAGAGGGCTGCAGTGGTGACGGCGGAGCAGATGGCGGGCTCTGCTATGTACGAGCTGGTGCGTGTGGGTCACGACGAGCTGGTGGGCGAGATCATTCGACTGGAGGGAGACATGGCCACCATTCAGGTCTACGAGGATACCTGTAATCCTTTTGCCTCACTCCTTATTTCAGCATAAGCCACCTCGGCTCCTCTTAACAGTGCTAGGGCTATGCTTGGGAGGACTGCAAACAGGCTCTGATAACAGCGCTAGGCTAGGGTGAAGAAGAAGGATGGGACTGGGCAAAGAATTTTGAAGAAATTGAGCCGTCGAAAAACAGAAATTGGCTTTCCTTATGCTTCATGAAAAGCACCAGTTTGAAGAAACACACAAAGGAGGAGTATATATGAAAGAATTGAAGTATGTAGGAGGGAAATAAAATGAGTTAGTGAATGGGAGTGAATGGGGTGTAATTCAGCGGGTGTGACGATTGGTGATCCGGTGCTGCGGACGGGAAAGCCTCTGTCGGTGGAGCTGGGCCCGGGCATCATGAACTCCATCTTCGACGGTATCCAGCGTCCCCTTCAGACCATCTGCGACCTCACCGAATCCATCTACATCCCCAAGGCGCCATCTTACATCACCTAGCCTTTCCCAACAAAACTCAACTACCCACTTCTCAGGGCATCAACGTGAACGCTCTGAGCCGGGAAACGAAGTGGGACTTCGTGCCGTCCAAGAATTTCCAGGCAAAGCCAAGAGTGGAAGGAAAGTGGTTGGTGAAAAACGGGCGGTGTTCTGTAGGTGGGCAGCCACATAACGGGCGGTGACATCTACGGGACGGTGCGGGAGAACCAGATGATCCAGCACCGCATCCTCCTCCCACCTCGCGCCTGCGGCACCATCACCTACATCGCCCCCGCCGGCTCCTACGACATCAACGTTCACCTAGCCTCCAACCCACTCCTTCTCACAATCATCCGTCTCTTCTGCAGGATGTGATCCTGGAGACGGAGTTCCAGGGCGAGAAGAGCCAGTTCCGCATGGTTCAGGTAAGCAGACAGTTGGAAGGGCCCCGGAGAGGATAGGGCGGAGTAGAAGAGGGAATTGTAAGGTGTGGCCGGTGCGAACGCCGCGTCCGGTGACGGAGAAGATGGCGGCCAACAATCCCCTACTCACCGGCCAGCGCATCCTCGATGCCCTCTTCCCCTGCGTCCAAGGTTTCAAGCTCACCTTCCAGCATACCCTCAACTTCAACCAGCTTCCAACCCCATTCATCCATTTGAGGCGGGACAACGGCCATCCCGGGCGCTTTCGGGTGCGGAAAGACGGTGATCTCCCAGTCCCTCTCCAAGTACTCCAACTCCGACGTCATCATCTACGTCGGCTGCGGCGAGCGCGGCAACGAAATGTCCGAAGTACTCCGCGACTTCCCCGAGGTTCTTACTCCCTCCTCCCCTATTTCCTCCACAACATGAATGATGGTGGATGTGCAGCTGACAACGGAGATCAATGGGGAGGTGGTGTCGATCATGAAGCGGACGGCGCTGGTAGCCAACACCTCCAACATGCCCGTCGCCGCCCGAGAGGCATCCATCTACACCGGTCTTTCAGCCCCCTTCCTTCCAGGCAAAGGAATGGAGAGGAGTGGAGGGTGTATAGGCATCACGCTGTCCGAGTACTTCCGTGACATGGGCTACAACGTGGCCATGATGGCGGACTCCACCAGTCGATGGGCAGAGGCCTTGCGTGAGATCTCCGGACGACTCGGAGACATGCCCGCCGATTCTGGCTACCCTGCCTACCTTGCCGCCCGCCTTGCCTCCTTCTACGAACGTGCTGGCAAGGCTAGCTTCACCCTTCACACATTTCATACCCACATTTACCATCTTTCACTTCATTAATTTATAAGCCAACTGGTTTTGCTGCGTAATTGCAATCTATACCTACTGTCGCTGACTGAATTTCAAGAAGGAGAAAACGTAGTGGACATTTTTAGGTGAAGTGTATCGGAAACCCAGAGCGCGATGGTTCGGTGACGATTGTGGGTGCAGTGAGCCCTCCCGGTGGTGACTTCTCTGATCCCGTCACCTCCGCAACCCTTGGCATCGTTCAGGTTCCCAAACATATTCTGCTTTCTTCTTGTATTCAAACTTTATCATCCAGCCAATCTCGTATCAAGAAAAGAATAAGGCTAGTAAGGGAAAGCAATGCATGTCAGGTGTTCTGGGGTCTGGACAAGAAGCTGGCCCAACGGAAGCACTTCCCCTCCATCAACTGGCTCATCTCCTACTCCAAGTACATGCGCGCCCTGGACGACTACTACGAGAAGAACTTCCCCGAATTCGTCGCCCTTCGAACCAAGGCTCTTTCACTACCTTCCCTCTCCTACCTCCTACCTATACCTTTTACATCCCCTCGTCTTTCAGTGCAAGGAGATCCTGCAAGAGGAGGAGGACCTCTCCGAGATCGTCCAACTGGTCGGCAAGGCTTCTCTTGCTGAGACGGACAAGGTGGATGAGGGAGGATAGAAGCAGAGGGGAGGGCAAAAAAGAGGTGTGTAGGTGACGCTGGAGGTGGCGAAGCTGATCAAGGACGACTTCCTGCAGCAGAACGGCTACACGCCCTACGACCGCTTCTGCCCCTTCTACAAAACCGTCGGCATGCTCCGCAACATGCTCGGCTTCTACGACCTCTCTCGACACGCCGTCGAAACCACCGCCCAGTCCGAGAACAAGGCACTCCATTCCTTTACCATTTCTTCTCCCTCCTACATCCCCAACCGATTCTCCAGGTTACCTGGGCCAACATTCGCGATCACCTGTCAAACACCATGTACGAGCTGTCCTCCATGAAATTCAAGGTTTCCTTTGGAACAATTTCTTCCTTTTTCTATTTTCAAATAAAAGCTCAAATGGTGGAGCTGGATTAGAAATAAGGTTTAGTCTAAATTCAGTACGGCCTTTGAGCACTCTCCCTCAGCCGCCTCTGTAGCTCAGTGGCAGAGCGTCTGTCTCGTAAACAGAAGGTCCATGGTTCGATCCCATGTAGGGGCAGCAACATTTTTTCACTTTTTTAATTTTTTTTTCCAGGACCCTGTGGCTGATGGGGAGGCGAAGATCAAGAAAGACTTCGACGACCTGTATGAAAAGATGTCGTCAGAGTTCCGCGCATTGGAGGAATAATTGTCGACACTGGAACTGATTGCATTTTTACTCCTTTTTCTATCGGTTCAAGTAGGAGGTGTAGGCAATATTTTCCAAGCGATTTCTGAGTCTCGTGCTAATTTGAGAAAGCCATATAGCCGTAGTCCAGAGAGGGCGACCCCCGAATCGCGTTTATCAGCAAAGAGTCGGTGCACTGTAGCCAAGCCACCAGCCCAACTGTCCTGGGTACTAGTGCGTGATGAACTTGTGATTAGAGTCTCAGAGCAAGGCGTCCTTCTCTCTCTGATTCCTCCCTCTCTCAGCCTGTGATTGTGCATGAGAATTATTCCTCTCACTTCGCCTCCAGTCTTCTATGCCGCAGACCACATTCCCTTTGCCCACTTTGCTCCACTCTCAAATCATCTTCACACACATCAGCATATTGTCTCAATTAGCACAACATCAGGTTGTTGACACAGCAATCAAAAAAGAAACTGAAATGGTAGACGCAAGAAAGGAAAAATTGCTTGGCTTGTTACCAAGGCAGCCATTCACTGGAGTCTGGTCTCTGGGCTCGCCATGGTAAGACGTTAGCAGAGAACAACTGGACTCCAAAAAGATGGGTGCAGAGATGCGATTTGCTTGCGACATGGAAAAGGGCGTGCTGATGGAGAATTTCGAGAAGCGCGGCTGGCAGCAAGTGAATGCTGAAGACAATTGGCACTTCTACTGGTTCTTTCACTATTCAACTAAATTTATCTATTTCATAACTCTGAAGCGTGAGGTTGACAGAGTTTTCTCCTTTAATTTCGGAGCATTTTTAAAGGCGAAGAATGTATTTGCAGGGCGAGTGTACAGTCGATCAGAGCAATGTTTGGCACCGAAGCACCAAGACGACTCTCCGATAATCAGTTGCACCACAATCCTGTTCAGGCACTGGGAAAGTGACCGAATTTGAGAATGGTCAATCATTTTCCAACCTTTTGGGAGCTAACGCGCAAGGACTGTCTGGTGAAAAACCTGAAACGCTACATTCGCGACCTCAGCAAAGCTGGCCACCCATGGGCCGAACGTGATCAAGATTCCAAGCTCATCTACCTTGGTTTACCCTCTGCTTTGTTCATAGAGCGAAGGCGACATAGTCTTGAGATTTCTTGCCCCAAACATTTGTGGTTCCGTCTGAATACCAGCTGTTTCTGGAGGAGTTCAAAAAGAATCCGAATACTACATGGATTATGAAGCCTTGTGGCAAAGGTCGGAAACACATACTCAATTCACCTAACTGCGCTCAAAACCTTCCATTTTAGCTCAAGGCAAAGGAATTTTCCTCATCAACAAAGCCTCGCAGATCAAGCAATGGTCTCAGCGCGGTGTCACTCTGCCGTTGATAATTCCATTCTCTATTCTGTCCCAAACCTGGGAAATTCAGGTCCATTAATGGAAGCGCAGGAGGAAACAAAGACGTAGAAACTTACGTTCTCTCTCGATATATTGATGACCCACTCCTGATTGGAGGTATATTTCCCTCTTTCATGATTGCCAATAAACATAGGGAAAAGAAAGCTTAACAAATTGGCAGGGAGAAAATTCGACATGCGACTCTATGTGCTGGTGACATCGTACCTGCCTCTAAAAGTGTACTTTTACCAAAAAGGCTTCTGTCGCTTTTGCACTGTAAAGTACACGGGAACTTCTGATGGCGGTGATCTCGACAACCTCTTTGCCCATCTCACCAATGTCGCCATTCAGAAAGAAGGGGTTCATGACCACTGCTCAAAAAGTGGCACAAATAATAGTTAGTTTTTTCCAGGAAGACTACAACACAGTTCATGGCGGCAAATGGAGCATGGACGACTTACGGCTTTACTTAGAGGGAACTCGAGGGCGAAAGGTAGCCTACGTTGCCTAAAAACAACATTAGATATTTGTTACTATTGTTTTTTCAAGTTCTTCCGAAAAACTGTAGTCATTGTCGCTGACAATTCAACAGCGTCTTAAATTTGTGTATGGAATTGACAAATTTTTAAGGTAACGGATAAACTGTTCGAGAACATCAACTGGCTCATCCTTCAATCTCTTCGCGCTGTTCAGGTGCACATTATGAACTAAAACTGCATCATTTATATATCCTATTGCAGCCATTGATGAATTCGGATCGTCATTGTTTCGAGTGCTACGGATATGATATCATCATTGACCAGAAACTGAAGCCGTGGCTAATTGAGGTTCACAATCTAAGGAAGACGGGTGAAAACTAAAACGCAGTTTAAACCACTGAGGTAAACGCGTCTCCGTCCTTGACAGCAACGACGAACAGCGATCGCCAACTAAAACTGAGTTTAATTGACGATGTCATCCATCTGGTGCTTCCTGACGGCGTCTTTCCTGAGTGCACTCATCGCATTTTATCCACGAAAAGACAACCGCGTTTGTTGCAGCGCGAGAAACCGGAATTTCAATCCCAATAAATTAGGACATTTTACTATCTTGTAAGCATTTTTCGGGTTAAAATCAAGAACTAAAATTTATTTGCTTGCAGATACGATGAAGAGCAAAGATGAAATCTGAGGATGAACTCAATCAGTGAAAGTTTTAGTGCTACTGTTCTACTGTTTTGAGCTAATAAATCGCGTTCTGCTCTCTATTAGCCATTTAATTCCCTGTGAACGAAATTGATGATGAATGAGCAGAAATCTTTTTGCGCACAATAATTTAGTATACCGAGAATATTGTTGCAAAACAAGGTATTCTCGGCTGTTGCCAAGAGATGCGCGGCCTTGTCCACCTCGTTAAGCAATTAAATTAAGCAAACAAACTTATAGGTCCAGTTTTGGTTTCTGAGGCATTTAATGCGATTGAATTATTATTTAATTAAAGAAAATGCATTTTTTCGAAAAATTTTCGAATTTCAGGCTCATAAAATTTTAAGTTTTTGACCATAAATCAAGAACCACTGAAAATGACGCCGATCGCAAAAAAACGCCTCGAGCCACCACCCAGGCGGACCTTCATGCAAAATTTCAGCCAATTTCGTTGAAAAACCGGGGAGTACTGGCCGCGAACGGACAAGTATATATATATGCGGAATTCGGACGAAAAATGGGGTAACTGCTTAAGCGGGCCTTGGCCGCCCGCCGCTCCGGGCAGGGCGCCAGAGCTCCTCCGGCCTCCGGGCACGGGTGCTATGGCCCCTACGCTTCGCCTAGCCTGCTTCGCATGCTAGGCTACGCTCCGGGGCCTCCGCACCCATGCCCTACGGCCTCCGGAGCTCTGACTGCCCTGCCCTCCGCGGCAGGCGGCCTTCGGCCGCGCAAAAAACTCGAATTCAATTGTTATCAAGCACTTCGGAATTCGGTTAAGTATGACGAAAATTGAAAGAGGCGCCGTAAGCGCGCAAAATTTCTTTCCTCTTCCTATTTCTGACTGCCTCAAAAAGAAAATCATTACCCGGCTTATTCCTCACTACGTTCCCGCCTCTCCTCTCGAGACATGGACAATACACAGAGTTCTGCGTTTTTCATTGCTTGATGAAAACTGTTGAAAGAAATGAAAGAAGGATTCTAGGCAAGGTGATGGGCGCTGCGTCCGTGGGCCTGACGGTGGGTTTAGCCATCGGCTACCTCATCGGATGCAAACTCAACCGTCGCGTCAATCGCAATCCCCAGCTCCAGGTTATTCCCAGACTACTTCTCCAAAAGAACTCTTAATTAGCACAGTTCGGTTTGTGAGATCGAATGAATGAATGAAGGAGTGATTGGTTTCAGATGGATGAGCGGATTGTGAGCTGCGTGAATGTGGAAGAGTCCACGGACAAGGCCTTCTGTCGTTGCTGGAACTCCAAGAATGTGCCCACTTTTTTATTACCTCCTCCATAGCGAGTGAACTAGAATGCGTACGGTTTGACAGTTCCCCTACTGTGATGGCAGCCACATGGAGCACAACAAGGCCACTGGGGACAACGTCGGTCCCATCTCCTTCTTTCGCAAGCCCGTCAATCTTTAGACCGCTAGTCGATGCATAATATTGCGTTGCTTGACTCCATTGCTATATATGCTTTTTCCATGATAGCTAGTTTTTGGTCCAAGCCTATTCCCCGTGCTACTAAGTTAAGAGAGCCAATTGTGCTCTATCGACAATAACCCAGACTTCTTCATTAATTTTCCGAAAATTAAAAAAAACACAGGATAATTATGAAATATAGTTTGTTTTGAGTTTTAGATAATGCACTAAGCATTTGCAAGAATTATGAATTTAAAAAAAATTACTGATAAATTTAGTGTCACGTCTCCTTATTTTAATCAAATTAGCTTTGTGATAATCTGTAAATATATTTTTGAAAAAAATCCTCTTTTAATAGTTCTAACATCGAAACGGTCAAAACAAACGATAAGAAAGTGCATAACGTGATAATGCAATAACACTGATTTATAAGATGATGAATTCACATAAAAATTTCATTGTGGATTGACATGAAGGAGGAAGACTGGAGTTCACTGGAGGACTTCGCTCTGCAGGACTCCAGCGCCGATTCCGTAGCCGTAGCCTTTGGGCCCATACTGACGCCCATAGCAGCCTACAATACACGCTACCTCAGTGGGGAATTGTAGGAACAGAAAAAAGCAGTAAATAACTCTTGCAAAAGATGTCCCCGTCCTTCTCGCACAGGGCGCCAGACTCCAAACGTCGTTGGCAAGCAGAGCATGTGAAGCAGCCATTCCGGTGCCAGCTCTGCAGGTGGAGTGGAGAGAGTGAGGTAAAGGAGAAAGGGAGGTGAAGGGAGGAGAGACCTTGCCAGCGGCGTTGACCTTCTCGGCGATGAAGACGCTCTTGCCGCAGCGGCCGCATTTGTCGCTGCTGGCGGGAAGATTCAGAGTGCCCGAGGTTTGTCGTCGGAAAACGCTGTTCGTGTTCGCTGGACGCAGCGGCTTTGCTCCTTCTTCAGGACTCAAATACACATCTTATTTTTCTCACAAACTTTAGTAAATCGATTTTTTACAGCCAGAAGATATGCTAAAAGCGGTGATAAATGAAAACCTGTTGGCTCGCCGGCGTTCAAACTGCATCTGAGGTCCACCGTCGTCCATGTTCAGCGTCCCGGCACCCACACCGAAGCCGTAGCCTGGTTGCATTCCAGACGTTTGCTACTGAGGAAGAAAAGGGTAGGAATGCGAACCCTTGGGTCCAAAGAAGCGTTTGTAGCAGTGATTGCAGAAGGCTTCGCCCTCATGCTCAGCGCAGTTCCGCGAATCCAGCCTCTTTTTGCATTCATTATTTCCTGCACAAACTTTTTTTTATCTGTGAGCAATTTTGATTTTTCCTCCTTTGTTTGTATTACATCTCATCGACTGCAAAAGTGTTGAGAGAAGACCGTCGTAAATCGAGAAGAATGAGGATTGTTGTGTCTACGGCGCGTCACATTAGTGTAACAATTGTCATCACGCCAGCAGCATTCCTACTCCATCCTCCCCTTTTCCTTTTCAGTTCCTCTCATCAACTGCCCACCCATGCCACCTTCAATGAAGGGATAGGAGAAAAAGGGAAACCACAGAGGAAGCAGCTGCGGTGCCAGTGCTTGCCGATGGCGATGACCTCTTCAGCAAAGTAAACTCGCCCAGCACAGCGAGGACAGCGATTGCCGGCGCCCAGATTCATCGGCAGCGACTGACGCCGCTTGATTGACAATCTGCAACACTCCTACCCCACTCCACACTCCCATGGCCAAAGGGACGGGGAAGGAAGGGCTGAGTCAGAGCTTTCTCCCTCTGCCCGTCCTTTCCTGCCGCGCAAAAAGACGCCCCACACTTTCTTCACCGGCACAAAGACCATTCTTTGCACCAGTACAAGTGTACCAGTGGACGCTGGAGCAGTGCTGAAAAGACGAAGGGCCCAGCAAAACTGTACAATTGACTGAGATGGCGTAAAGTATGTGAAGTGACATAAACAGTTTGACAAGAGAACCTTAAAAGGTAGTCTATAGACTCTCGTCGTGGATCTCCCGACATAGTAGCGGAAGCTAGCTCAGTTGGCAAAGGCTTTGTAGGAGTAGCGTAGTATGCAAAAGGCTTCGGCAAAAGCTTTTACTGACATTGGGAAGGCAAGGGCTTGGCAAACAGAGACAAAACATCGCGTTTTCCTACCGCTGCCGAGATAGAGCATTGAGAATGGAAAAGGCAACTGCGGGAAGGTTGGGTGTAGAGAGCAAAGGATTTCAGAGTGCAAGCAACTGAGCGAAAGCAGAGGTTGGGAAGGAGGAGACAATGCTGCTCCCGCAGTGTGATTGATTGTGCCCAATGCTAGCAAGGAAATCCCGACATGCCCAATTGCTCTCCCTCACTCCTTCCCTTCCGTCGGTAACCAGGCCATATATTTCCCCATAAAATTAATACCAGTTTTTAGCGGCAGTGCAAGTGCATGAAGCCATGCGAGAAGAGAGGGCAAGTGAGAAATGACTGCGGCTGGCAAGCCGCACTTGGTTGTCCAAGTCGGAAACAAAGAGACAAAGGGGATGAGGAGAAAAAACTCGGCGCGGAAAAAAATAGTCAAATTAGGATGGGATGGAAAAAGGGCGCTCGCCTAATGGACACGGCCGCAACCTCGCATCTACCTCCAAAACCTTTCATCCGCTTAGCAGATGCACAGAAAGCATAAGTAGTCCATGACCAAGTGCAGCAATCAGGAGCATAGCAATGATGTCTCTTCTACATGACTGCAGACAAAGGATCAGTGTAGAAGGCTCAGTTTGCTCCAGGTCAATTGGCGCCACAAAGCCAAGGGGAGAGGAGTGGATGGGTGAACAGGGTAATTGAGTCTCAGTTGGGGCCTCACTTGAGGCAGCGGGAGGAGCCAGCCAACACAGCGCTGGAAAATGAGGCCCTGGAATGCAGAGGGGAAGTGGGGGGAGAGAAGGGAGGGGAGGGGAAGGGGAGAAGACAGGGCCCATCTGCCGTAGAAACAGGTTCCCTATTCCACCCGCCAAATTTCGTCAAAAGGAGCCTGGCCTTGTCTGGCATACCTGCAGCCCCCCTCACTGGCAGGCTTCCCGCTGCGAATGAACTGGGCATAGGCGTCCCAAGTAGAGAAACAGCGGGATGTGAGATGCTGAGAGGCACTGTTGGTGCTGCCTGCAGGGTGGTCCTGTGAAGCAGGCTAAGAAGGGATTAGGGAAGGCCAGGATAGGGCGGGAAGTGACACGGAGCTTGAAGCGGCTCTATTGTTCGGGTCGCATGTGTTGCATTCCACTAGGCTGAACAAACAAGACTGCTCCTGCTGCGCTTTATTGCGGATGTTCACGTTGACACTGTGCTTGAAGATTTTGGAATTTTTAAAGTTATGCAAAATTTGAAGACTTTTAAAATTTAAATTCAAAATGATAATGGTGCTTAGGTCGGAAATATTGAAGTGACGAAGTTGACGGCGTAAAAAGTCTGGCATGCGATATGAAGGTATTAGTTTAAAAAGTTTAATCTCATCAAACTGTTTTGCAAGTAACGATAAACAAAATTTTTGCAGTAAATATATCCATTTTTCTCATTTGCTTAACTTCCTTAATTTTCAACAGAATAGTTACGTTGAATTAATAATTAAAAAAATATAAGACTGGTCATATAATTTTTTTCTGTTTTGACGACAAGTCTGATGGGGAGTGTGATTCGCATTCGCTCGCAGAGGGACCAGCAGAGGCAAATTAGACGGAGAGATCACTGACACAGGCGGTTAGGAGGAGTAAGAAAGAAGAGGGCTGTTGGAGGAGGCCATTCTAGACGACTACTCGGCTAGTCTTCAGATCGGCGGGCGGGTAAGAAGTGGAAGTTGTCGCCCTGGCCGCCCTCCGCCATGTACTCCGCCAGGCTTAGCCCGATGCTAGCTGCAACAATCCTTATCTTCTCTTTTCCCACCATCAAAGAGAATAAGGGGCACAACGCTTGCGCTTGTGGAGGATGAAGCGAAGGGCACTGGGCACTCGGTCCAGGTCCACCTCGGCGCTGGCCAGGAACACACTGGACGATGCCAACAGCAGTAGACAGCTGACCGCATTCCACGAAGCCATCCCTCCACACCAACTCTACCCGCAATTCAGCTTCTATTGAGAACCTAGATCAAGAAGTGAGAAGTTGGATGCCACGCCAATCAACTCAGCCGAAGAGAGCAGGGAAAGTGACGCTCTTTCTTTGTGTAGGGGCAAATGATCCTCAATTATCGCGCAAATTGTCCCCGGCTCTTGTGATGCGAAGCCAGGCAAGACATCGTAAATGTGGAGTCTGCTTGACAACCTCATGAAAGAGTTCCTAAAGGCCAAGGGGAAGCAATTTCGAGGCTCTTATCAACTTCTCGCGAGTATTTGGGAGGCGGAGGACTAATTTCCGGTTCCCTTCTTCTACAAGAAGAGCTCCGGGTGCCACTGGGGCTTATAAGGGCTGGGATTGTTTGGCTGTCCTCTTGCCTAGCGGCCTCAGCTGGGGGCTATCTGCAAGCGCTTTGGTTCCAGCTAATGCTACTGATGGTTCCCAGCGGTGTCCTCTGCTTGGGCATTGAGATGCATAGGGGGGCTCAGCCTTGGAGCTCGCCCTTCTAAGCTGCCTATTCTCCGCCTCTCTTTCAGTCCCTAAACCGATCAGCAAAGGGCAGCCGTGACACACAGACAGAACAACAAAGTAGCATCCAACGTCATCTGTACAGGCTGCTTAGCAACAAATCTAAGCTGTTCAGTCAAAAGGAGACGATAAGGAAAGACGAAAGGGACAGGATAAAAGGATCGGAAGAACGAGGGCGTAATTAGCGACCAATGTGGATAGGGCGATCCTCGACCTCGAACTCAGCCGCCGCCGCCTCTTCTCCCTTCTGCTTGTGTGAGGCCAGCATCTAACAAATCATTCGCTACCTATTCCTCTTCCATCTCATCTCATCTTCACAACGATCAATGATCAAAGCCCAATCGATAATTGATGCAGTCAAGGATAATTGGAAAATGAAGGCAAACAAGGCAGACAGCGACGACGACGTTGATTAAGGTGACGAGCCAGGCTATGTGCCAGCTGAAACCAACCTCCTCCTTCGCCACTTCACCTAGCAATCTTCCCTTAGACAGAATATCTGTGGCTTCGGCTAGGAACACCTGCATCAGGCGTCCTAGAAGTTCGAAGACGGAAGTTCCACTCGTCAATCGACTTGTCCAGCACCTGGATTACCACGAAAGAGCACAGGGCTGCAGATGTCCCAGTCATTCCTTTTTGAGGGGTGACAGCAATAGAAGTAGGACCTGCGAGAAGTAGGACACCAGCAGTGAGGCGTTTGAAGACGTAGCGATGATGCTTGAGGGAGTAGAGGCCGAGGAGGAAGCTGAGCAGCATCAGCAGAATCGTCAGCACCGCAAACACCGCCTGGGTGTTGTAGTAATCTGACAATTCCCCTGCCATTAGCCTTCAACTTCGACTTCTGCTTATGCAAAATGAACGAGGTAGGTCCACATCGTTGATGCGATCGTGTCCGGGCTGTGGAGGGAAGTGGGAGATCCAGACGGCTGAAAATAAGCTCCGTTGTGAGTTTTTCTGAGACTTTTCCATGCTACCAGGTGCGAAGGTGTCATTGCGTTTCTCGCTCACCCATTCCCCAAAGATGCCCAGCTGGATAACTGAAGCATGGGAGTCGTCACCTTCTTTGCTTACCCGAATTGTCATCCATCTGCCAATCGTAAACAATATTCAGAAGTCAGGCCACATTTGAAGGAGCTGAATTGAGAAGAAGGGAACCTGGGCAGAATAACGGCGACTATGTAGGGGAAGATGGAGAGGAGTAGAAAGAGCAGGGCAATCAGTGCCAAGCAACGATAACACTGCAGGCGTTGGAAGCTTTCGCGGTTGATCACATGATAGCTCTCGCTATTTTCCTTCTCGTTCATGCTTCTCGAAACATTCGACAATTTTTGTGAACAATCTAAGAAACTACAGCCAATAGAGCCTGTGTTTAAAATGAGTCTCACTGCCGGAGGAGTCTGTTACAGGTCTTAGCCCTGAAGAATGCTTAGCAGGCGCCTAAGAGCGTCTTTGAGGCAGAACCCTTGAGAAGTGCAGCTCTTGAGAGTAGCAAGACATGCGGGACAAGGCAGACGAGCTTTGCAGAAGGCTCAGAAAATAGCTGAGAAGGAGTAAACCTGGGGCGAAAATGTGGACGGGAGCTAAATAGCTCATTATCCCAGGCGGTATACCTACTTGGCCTCTAGCAGTGTTTCCAATTGTCTCGATGGGTCGTGAGGGCGACTAGACAGATTACCTCCCGGACTTCCCCGAATGCGCCGTTTTATCCCGAATTTCACCTTGGTTTGTTGTTGTTTTTTCGGTCCGGGGAATACGCCTGTTGGTCGTCTTTTTTGTGGTAGTTTTTTTTAGTAATAGCGAGAAAATACTGAGGAGAGAACGGGGAGTAGAGATTCGAGAGTTGTTTTTATGTTGTTCGTGGGATTTTTATTAAGTGGTCGTCTTTTTTTTATGCGTTGTTGTATGTCGTATGTGGTGAGAGGAGAGAGAAAAAAAATTTTTATTTTTTTTTTTTTTTTTTTTTTTGTTTTTTTTTTTTTATTATTTTGTGGTTCCCTTTACCTCCCTTTGGTATAACACAAGGATGGGGGCGCCCACATTTGGTTGAGCACCGCCTTAGGGGGTCCCTCTTTTCGTTGTGACAGGGTGTGGGGGGCGCCCCCGTGGGTCGGGGGAGAGGGGGGGCGGCTCGCGTTCGGGGTGGGTCCTTATCCTTATCATATGGGGTGGGGGGTGTCTCGCTTGGTTTGTGGGGGGGGGAGGGGGGGGCCTGCAGTTGGTTTCTGGGCCCCCCTGTTGTGTGGCTCGTTTTTGTTATAAGTTGGAGGGGGAGTTAGTATAGGTAATGGGTGTTGTGACTCATGATCTTTGGCAGGGTAGCTCTGGGGAGTCGTTGGTGGGAAAATTTGGGTTTTTGGCGATTTTTTTTTTGGAATTTTTTTTTTATACTTTTTTTTTCTCATTTTTTCGCGTGATTGGGTTTTGTGGGTATTGTTTTTTTTTGTTTAGTTTACTTATGCAGAAGATTTTTTTGTTTGTTTTTATAAAATTACTTTTTATTTTTTTATAACAAATATATTGGATAAAATAAGATTTTTTAAATTTTCGAAAAAATTTATTTTCTCTATATTTTTTTGGTTTAAAATCTGGTTTTTGACTTCGCCATCGTATTTCTCGCAAAATTCTGGTCCAGAAAATGTGTTCAAACTTGCCAATAAGGGGTGGCCCAAATGAGATATAGACCCAAACACGACGAGAACCAGAAAAATGCCCTATGTTATAGCATAGGGCATTTTTGCTGATGTAAAATTTTGATGCTAAAAAACCTCCCGCTCTTCAGGAACACGAAACTGCTCAATTTCCTTTTGTGAGCTTATCAACGTAAGCCTTAAGCAGGTACTTGGCAAAAAAAATGCAGGGTTTTAGTTTATATACATGAAATTTTATCCAAAGAGTACGGACAGGTCGAGAATTCGCCCTATGCTATAACATGGGGCAAAGTTGACCAAAAATTTTTTGCCTTGAATTTTAATTCCAACGCGCTGAATCGATGCTCTGGTCTCAAATACACCTAAAAATATCATTCCTATGCCCAATTTCATCATATTTTGAGATTAAGTGCTTCAATGTTATTTGTTCAAATTGGTCCCAAATGAGAAAACCTACTAAGAGATCATGTTTCAAAATATGATGAAATTGGGCATAGGAATGATATTTTTAGGTGTATTTGAGACCAGAGCATCGATTCAGGGCGTTGGAATTAAAATTCAAGGCAAAAAAATGTTTGGTCAACTTTGCCCCATGTTATAGCATAGGGCGAATTCTCGACCTGTCCGTACACTTTGGATAAAATTTCATGTATATAAACTAAAACCCTGCATTTTTTTTGCCAAGTACCTGCTTAAGGCTTACGTTGATAAGCTCACAAAAGGAAATTGAGCAGTTTCGTGTTCCTGAAGAGCGGGAGGTTTTTTAGCATCAAAATTTTACATCAGCAAAAATGCCCTATGCTATAACATAGGGCATTTTTTCTGGTTCTCGTCATGTTTGGGTCTATATCTCATTTGGGCCACCCCTTATTTGCAAGTTTGAACACATTTTCTGGACCAGAATTTCGCGAGAAATACGATGGCGAAGTCAAAAACCAGATTTTAAACCAAAAAATTTTGAGAAAAGTCAAGTTTTCGTGAATCTTCAAAATTTCATTTTATCCCATATATTTGGTTTTTTGATAGAATATGAAATTTTTTGGTAAAAACTTTAAAAACTTTTGTCATAGTTGTATGCAGCTAATGTAAACGAATCGATCAATACCCAACATGGGTACTTTTAGCATAAAAATGGGTCTGAAATTTGAGTTTTATGAAAAAAATCGCCAAAAACTCAAATTTTTCGACCTACAACTTGTCAGAGCTGTCCTGCCATGGATATTGAGTTTTGACACCAAGTATATTTATGAATTTTACTTCCCACATATTGTACTTTTGATTCCTATCATAAAAAAGGGGGGTCAAAAAACCATGGGTCTCGGCCCTTTGGCCCATCGTGCTCTTCTCGCAAAACGCCTCTTAAATATCCTCCTTTTCTCTCCTTCTCTCTCTTTCCTTTTCTCATTTTTATGTACCTCTTACTCAGATTCCTAATGTTTCAGAGGCCTCGCCCTGTCCCTATGTTATTGTTTATGTACCTCTTACTCAGGTTCCTAATGTTTCAGAGGCCTCGCCCTGTCCCTATGTTATTGTTTATGTACCTCTTACTCAGGTTCCTAATGTTTCAGAGGCCTCGCCCTGTCCCTATGTTATTGTTTATGTACCTCTTACTCAGGTTCCTAATGTTTCAGAGGCCTCGCCCTGTCCCTATGTTATTGTTTATCATACATGTCGGAGGGGGGGGGGGGGGCGGGTGAGAGGCAAAATGATTCTGTTCTAAAAAAAAATAAAATAACTTTAATAAGTAAAACAAAACCAGATAATTTTGTTTTGCCTAAGGTATATGTGGTGTAACAGCAGGAACATAGCGAGATTCTCTTTCGTAGGTCACCGGCAAAGGCCCGGAAGAGCCGGGAAGGAGAGCGGAACAGGTTAGGGCATCTTGGGGAAAAATAGACAGACTGCTCCCGGCCTCCCTTCCGCCCGCCTCGTCAACATGGGACGGACGAAACAGGTTTGGGCAACAGCATTTGCAAATAACATATTTTTGTTAAATTTTCATGACTAATAGGATCAGGGTGATCGAATTTTGGGATCAAGAGCTTAAGTTTTTGGCCTGCCGAATGTACCAATTGTTTTCTCAACTTTAAAATAAACTGAAATAAACATAAACGTCTGAAGAAGGATTCGAACCTACCAGTTTCACACAGCTTTCTAATCGCTTTCACCACTACACCACTGGTGCATATGGCTACTTAGTTTAACTGAAGAATTATGAATAAATAAAGATACAAGAGGCCCAGAGACCCGGGCAGAGGGGGGGGGGGGGAAGAAAATGAATACCTACTATTGTCCATTGAATAGATGCGGAGGAGGAGAGAAGGAGGAGAAGAAGGAGGAGAAGGAGTTCGGACAAATGGTTTTGAGTGATTTTCCAATTGATTAACTCGCAATATTTTGGCGATTTCTCGCGAGTTTAGGACAATTCGATGATGCTCTTTCTAATGCAAAAAGAATCAGAACGATTGGATTCTTCTGTGA
The DNA here is from genome assembly GCA_030248095.1 of Ptycholaimellus sp. GST1_10. Taxonomy (NCBI): domain Eukaryota; kingdom Metazoa; phylum Nematoda; class Chromadorea; order Chromadorida; family Chromadoridae; genus Ptycholaimellus; species Ptycholaimellus sp. GST1_10. The sequence continues at coordinate 21,163 of JASANA010011966.1, read as the reverse complement.
GGAGCAGGAGCCTTATCAATTTTAAGATCTAGCAATAACCCTGAAAACATACACTTGGGTCGAAAAGAGGGGCTGGGCGCTGACGGTCGCTTTGCTCTCTCGCGCCAGCCCAATATGGAAGCAGTTGGGAAATTGATCTATGCAAAGATTTTCAATAAATGTAGATATTGGGAGGAGGAGTGCTGGAAGAAGAGTTTTACTGAACATTTTTAAAGGGCGTCTAGGGTAGATTTGTTATGATTTTAGTGGCTTGGCAGGTAGAATTCAAAAGCAGCAAGCAAGAAAGGTTTTAATTTGAAAAGTTTTATTAAGAAAGTGGGCAAATCATTTGGAGAGGCAAACGGTTGGGGGGGGGTTAATGGCTGAGTACAAACTGTTGGAGGAATAGCTAAGGAGCGGGGGAGGCAAACGGGCTTGCGAGGTAAATGGCTGGGCGATATAAAATGGCCTGGGGGAGGAAACGAACTGTTGTGGGGTGAGCTGGATGACATAACTTCATATTATATATGAACAAATGACTGGCACCCAGTTGCTGATTTAAACTCACGAACTGAATGCAACAGCAACAACCAGGCCGTCTTTGTGCTTCAAAATTCAGGCACAGTTAAGCAGGCCTGCAAAAGCCTCCTACATCCACTGCCCTGCTTTGCTTATTTGAATATCCACTGAAACATGGGAAGATTGGGTAGTCCGCCAGGTAGCCTTTTAGCTGAAATTTCAAAAAGCTGTATCTCACCCAATTCTCAACCGATTTGAAAAATTTCAACGCCATTCTTTGAGTTAAAATTGTGTCTAGTGAATGCAAAAAACCGCGTGAAAAAATTTGAACCCGTTCAAAAACTATGCATAAAAAACCGTCCAAAATGACCCATTGACCCACACTCTTGATGTTTTAAGAGGCAGTTTGCGAGAGGATTGAGAGGCCTTGTAGGAGGGGTATTCCACTAGCAAAAAATCGAAAGGTTCGAGTTGGGAAAATCGCGTATTAGGCTATGTTTTCGGTCCATTTTAGTTGCCGCCTCAGCCCAACAAACCCTGGCTCAAAATATTGCTTAATCGCTGAGAAATGGCCATTTTTCTAACACCTACTTTTTTGACCTATGTAATGACTAAAAAATCGATTTTTGGCCAATTTCAACCAAGATTTTTTGATCAACCCCTGACTAATATATATCAATCGAAACCGCAAAACTATAACAAAATTTCATAGTGACAATGATTCATCCCAAAAGAGAAAATTTTTTAATCGATTTTTCAGAAAACGATTTTTGCATTTTTTCAGTTTTTGCCACAAAAAAACTGATTTCCAAAAAATTGTCAAAAAAATTCAAGGCTAAAGCCTAGCCTATCTTTTTATTCACTCTTGCCGTCATTTTGGTATATATAACTTTGCGCAATGGGCGGTGTCACACTGGGAAAATTTTTTGATTCCAAATTCCCAGTCCGACTTTCGTCCTATGTTATAACATAATGCAAAAAATGGCCAAAAAAATTTTTTGTTTGCAAATTTCAAATTTTAGGCATGAAATGTTTCGGGTTGGGGACGGGATCCTCTCTACCCATTTTGTTTCCCCAGAATTAGTCTCAATCTACTCAAACTGAGATGGCCTTTTTCCTATGCTTTAACATAGGCACATATGCTTCCTATGCTATAACATAGGAAAATGGGGATTTCAGTTAAAGCAGATTGAGACTAATTCTGGGAAACAAATGATACAGCGGGATGAAGGGGGTCCCAAAAGAGCATTTCATGCCTAAAAATTTGAATTTTGCGAACAAAAATTTTTTGGCCATTTTTTGCCTATGTTATAACATAGGACGAAAATCAGACTGGGAATTTTGAATCAAAAAATTTTCCCATGCTAACACCGCCATTGGCAAAGCTATATATACCAAAATGACGGCAAGAAAGTGAATAAAAAGATAGGCTAGGTCTTAGCCTTGAATTTTTTGACCATTTTTGGAAATCAGTTTTTTTGTGGCAAGAATTGAAAAATGCGAAAATCGGTTTTTTGAAAAATCAATAAAAAAAATTTTCCTTTTGGAAAAAATCATTGTCACTATGAAATTTGTTATAGTTTTGCGGTTCGATTGATATATAATAGTCTGGGGTTGGTCAAAAAATCTTGGTTGAAATTGGCCAAAAATCGATTTTTAGGTCATCCATAGGTCAAAAAAGTAGGTGTTAGAAAAATGGCCATTTCTCAGCGATTAAGCAATATTTTGAGCCAGGGTTTGTTGGGCTGAGATCACAACTAAATGGACCAAAACCATAGCCTAATCACGATTCCCAACTCGAACCTTCGATTTTTGCTAAGTGGAATACCCCCTCTGAATCCTCTCGCAAACCGCCTCTTAAGCACAATCCCATGCTCGGATCAAGCTGCGCATCGCTCCATCATGTTCCTGGCCCATGATTTACCCAAAACCATCTTTACTTCCTCAAAACAGGCTTTCCTCATGGCGCGCCCCGTGTTTACTCACAGGACAGGCTCTGTCATTGAGCTTCGCCGTCGCCTACGGCGACTCTATGGAGAAAATACAAAATTAGAAAAAAAGTACAAATAACAAAGCATTGGTGTAAACTTTACTTTTGCTATATTTGCAAAATTTTTAAGCCAATATTTGGCATGAAAACATACCAAAAATATGTTTAACCTTTCAATAACTTTAAAGTATCTGTAAATTCGGGGGGGGGGGGGATAATTAGGCCAGCCTAAATGGGCCTGTAAAAGCATCCAGCATCCACCGCCCCAATTTGCTTACTTGAATATCCATTAACATTGGGGGGATCGTTGGATAAGTTTTCATTTGTGGGGGATAGTTGGATCTTTTAGGGGGACAGTTGAACTCTAAAAAAATAATATTGATGTGTTTCAATAAGTTTAAAGTATCTGTAAATTTGGGGGGGGGGGATAATTGGGTGAGCCTAAATGGGCCGGTAAAAGCATCCAGCAACCACCGCCCTAATTTGCTTACTTGAATATCCACTAACATTGGGGATAGTTGGATACGTTCATTTGTGGGAGATAGTTGGATCTTTTAGGGGGGAGAGTTGAACTCTAAAAAATAGTATTGATGTGTTTCAATAAGTTTAAAGTATCTTTAAATTTGGGGGTGGGGTAATTGGTTGAGCCTAAATAAGCCTGTAAAAGCATCTGGCATCCACCGCCCAGGATGGGAGGATTGGGTGAGCCTAAATAGGCCTGTAAAAGCATCTGGCATCCACCGCCCTACATGGGAGGATTGGGTGAGCCTAAATAGGCCTGTAAAAGCATCTGGCATCCACCGCCCTAGATGGGAGGATTGGGTGAGCCTAAATAGGCCTGTAAAAGCATCTGGCATCCACCGCCATAGATGGGAGGATTGGGTGAGCCTAAATAGGCCTGTAAAAGCATCTGGCATCCACCGCCCTAAATGGAACCAACTACACTAATTATTTGAGCTAAGAATTGGTTGATGAGGAGATCATAGTTGATTTGCTAGTATCAGGGGCAGAGCTAGGTTTTCGGTTTGGGGGGCATAAGTTAAGAAAAAATTGACCATAGAATAGACCAATGGCTAAGTGGGTGGGGATTATATAAGTGGGGGGGGAGTATAAGTGGGGGGAAAGTATAAGTGAGGGGAGCTAGCATAGTCCAAGTTTTCGGGGGGGGGGTGACATTTGGATAAACTTATGAATTTTTTCATGCATTTAAATACGGTTGAAGCTCCTTTAAATGGGGGGGGGGTAATTGGATAAGTTTTGGGGGCAGTTGGAATCGAAAAAAGTTTTGATGCATTTAAATAGGTTTGAAGCTCCTTTAATATTAGGGGGATAGTTGCATATGCTTTCATTTGTGGTGGATAATTTGATGTTTTTGGGTGGACAGTGGAACTCTAAAAAATTAGTATCGATGCATATTAACATGGTTAAAATATCTTACATTTAGGGGGGGGGGAAAATTTTATAATATTTCAAGTGGGGCAGGGCTCCAAATAAAAAAGATTTCATTCAAAATAATGCTGATGCTGTTGCATAAGTATACCTAATACAATTTCTATGCATTAAAAAAGCCATAAAAAATTATTTAATTATAAAAATACGTTGTGCATACCTGTGCATGGTTTAAACACTGCCAAAAATGGACATTTTTGGAGGTTTTCCAATATTTCAAAACTTTTATTGCATCTTTTTTTGCATTTTTGAAATCTATGCGCCAAAGTAGACCCTAAACTATAAAAACATTTTTTCATTATTTTTACTCAATAAAAAAATCGAAAAAATTATAAGAAGCTTTTTGGAATGTCAATTAAAATTTGATAACATGGAGTTGTTTAGCAATTAATTTGCAGAAAAGGAGGCAAACGGAGGCCACAAGGTTTGAAAGGGCAACTGGCTGGGAAGCAAGATAGGGATAGAATAAGGCAAATGGTTGAGATTATAGGAATCGTATTTGGGCTGCATGGTTCCCGCTACATGGGTGCTCAGCTTTTTTCATGCATTCAGCCTCTTTTTTGGTCTTTTGACTCTTTTGATATCAGTTTAGTACTGAATTTGCAGAAACAGAGGCAAGCGAATGGGGGAGGCCACAAAGTTAAAAAGGCAAATGGCGGGGGGAGCAATTAAGTTATAGAAGAAGGTTAATAATTGGGGGGGGGCAAATGGATTGGAGGAATGTATTTGGGCTGCATGGATCCCGCTACACGGGTGCTTAGCTTTTTTCATGCATCTGCCTCTTTTATTGTCTTTTGACTCTTTAGATAACCCACCCCACAGTGGCCAAATTACAGCCACACCAAGTGAACTGAACACCTGGCTGTCCTCAAGGGACTTCAAAGATTAGGCACACAGCCCGAGTGGGGTTAGGTTGCCAAAGATAGTCTGTGTTTAACTGTTTGGGATTATATATGTTAAATGACTGAAACGTTGTACAATTAGGTAGAGTCCCAAATCTGCGCAGTTGCAAAACATTGATAAAAGCCACATTTTCGATGTTTTAAGCATGTTCCCGCGATCGGAGCAAGCTGATTAACTCAAAATCGTGTTCCCCGACCCCATTTTACCCAAAAACACTCTCACCTCCTCACCAGAAGCTTCCCCCATGGCGCGCCCCATGCTTACTCACAAGACAGGCTCCTCTATTGGGCTGGCGCGAGCGAGCGTTAGCGAAGTGTCAGCGCCCAGCCCCTCTTTTCGACCCAGGTGTATGTTTTGAGGGTTATTGCTAGATCTTAATTTTGATAAGGCTCTAGCGCCTCACAGGAAGCTTCAATCTTTCTGATTCTTTTTGCATTGGAAAGAACAACATCAAATTGACTACAGTTTCTTTTTTGACTTTTGCATAAAACATTTGAATTTAGGGTGAAAAACGCAAAAAACCATATGTCCGAACTCCTTCTTCTTCTTCTCCTTCTTCTTCTCCTTCTTCTCCGCATCTATTCAATGGACGATAGTAGGTATTCATTTCTCCCCCCCCCCCGCCCTCCCCGGCTCCCATGGCCTCAAATATTTCCTGAATCATAGCTCTTTAGTCACATCATGGAGCCATGTGCACCAGTGGTGTAGTGGTATAGGCGATTGGACTGCTAAATCAAACTGGCAGGTTCGAATCCAGCTCAGTCATACTTTTTGAATTTTGTGCCTTTAAAGCTGAGAAAATAACTGGTACAATCGGCAGGCCAAAATTCGCGCTAAGCATGAACCAAGAAAATTTCTCAAAAATATCTTAGTTTGCCAATAATTTTTATTTTTGAAACTTTTGATTTCGTTATATTTTTTAATTTTTTATTTGTGAAATTTGAATAAAATTTGTACTAATACATTTTATCCTATATTAAAAGTGGGAGAAATATCTGGTACCATCGGCAAGCCAAATGTGAGGCTCTTTTCTCCAAAATTTGCAATTGCCTCGAGAAAAAGTCAAGGAAATACATTTCCTACTAGTGGAATCTGCTGCGTCATCTGCATTTTGTTTTTGGGCGCGCATGGAAAGAGACATTGAACTGCGCGCCAAAAACAAAATGCAACTGTCCAAGCAGCAGATTCCACTCGTAGGAAATGTATTTCCTTGACTTTTTTCTCGAGGCAATTGCAAATTTTGGAGAAAAGAGCCTCACATTTGGCTTGCCATGGTACCAGATATTATATATATGGACTAGGTTGAGCTTCGCCGTCGCCTACGGCGACTATTGGCAGTTTACTTGCAGAAAAAATCTGTTGAAAATTCATTAAAAAAAACTTAAAAGTCAAAGCTCAAATGTTGATAGAAATCCATAAGAAGTTGATAAGTTGATAGAAATCCATCCATAAAAATGTGGATAGAAGGATTGGGTGAGCCTAAATAGGCCTGTAAAAGCATCTGGCATCCACCGCCCTACATGGGAGGATTGGGTGAGCCTAAATAGGCCTGTAAAAGCAAATGGCATCCACCGCCCTACATGGGAGGTTTGGGTGAGCCTAAATAGGCCTTTAAAAGCATCTGGCATCCACCGCCCTACATGGGAGGATTGGGTGAGCCTAAATAGACCTGTAAAAGCATCTGGCATCCACCGCCCTACATGGGAGGATTGGGTGAGCCTAAATAAGCCTGTAAAAGTATCTGGCATCCATCGTTCTAGATGGGAGGATTGGGTGAGCCTAAATAAGCCTGTAAAAGCATCTGGCATCCACCGCCCTAGATGGGAGGATTGGGTAAGCCTAAATAAGCCTGTAAAAGCATCTGGCATCCACCGCCCTACATGGGAGGATTGGGTGCACCTAAATAGGCCTGTAAAAGCAAATGGCATCCACCGCCCTACATGGGAGGTTTGGGTGAGCCTAAATAGGCCTGTAAAAGCATCTGGCATCCACCGCCCTACATGGGAGGATTGGGTGAGCCTAAATAGACCTGTAAAAGCATCTGGCATCCACCGCCCTACATGGGAGGATTGGGTGAGCCTAAATAAGCCTGTAAAAGTATCTGGCATCCACCGTTCTAGATGGGAGGATTGGGTGAGCCTAAATAAGCCTGTAAAAGCATCTGGCATCCACCGCCCTAGATGGGAGGATTGGGTAAGCCTAAATAAGCCTGTAAAAGCATCTGGCATCCACCGCACTACATGGGAGGATAGGGTGAGCCTAAAAAGGCCTGTAAAAGCATCTGGCATCCACCGCCCTAGATGGGAGGATTGGGTGAGCCTAAATAGGCCTGTAAAAGCATCTGGCATCCACCGCCCTACATGGGAGGTTTGGGTGAGCCTAAATAGGCCTGTAAAAGCAAATGGCATCCACCGCCCTACATGGGAGTTTTGGGTGAGCCTAAATAGGCCTTTAAAAGCATCTGGCATCCACCGCCCTACATGGGAGGATTGGGTGAGCCTAAATAGACCTGTAAAAGCATCTGGCATCCACCGCCCTACATGGGAGGATTGGGTGAGCCTAAATAAGCCTGTAAAAGTATCTGGCATCCATCGTTCTAGATGGGAGGATTGGGTGAGCCTAAATAAGCCTGTAAAAGCATCTGGCATCCACCGCCCTAGATGGGAGGATTGGGTAAGCCTAAATAAGCCTGTAAAAGCATCTGGCATCCACCGCCCTACATGGGAGGATTGGGTGCGCCTAAATAGGCCTGTAAAAGCAAATGGCATCCACCGCCCTACATGGGAGGTTTGGGTGAGCCTAAATAGGCCTGTAAAAGCATCTGGCATCCACCGCCCTACATGGGAGGATTGGGTGAGCCTAAATAGACCTGTAAAAGCATCTGGCATCCATCGCCCTACATGGGAGGATTGGGTGAGCCTAAATAAGCCTGTAAAAGTATCTGGCATCCACCGTTCTAGATGGGAGGATTGGGTGAGCCTAAATAAGCCTGTAAAAGCATCTGGCATCCACCGCCCTAGATGGGAGGATTGGGTAAGCCTAAATAAGCCTGTAAAAGCATCTGGCATCCACCGCACTACATGGGAGGATAGGGTGAGCCTAAAAAGGCCTGTAAAAGCATCTGGCATCCACCGCCCTAGATGGGAGGATTGGGTGAGCCTAAATAGGCCTGTAAAAGCATCTGGCATCCACCGCCCTAGATGGGAGGATTGGGTGAGCCTAAATAAGCCTGTAAAAGCATCTGGCATCCACTGCCCTACATGGGAGGATTGGGTGAGCCTAAATAGGCCTGTAAAAGCATCTGGCATCCACCGCCCTACATGGGCGGATTGGGTGAGCCTAAAAAGGCCTGTAAAAGCATCTGGCATCCACCGCCCTAGATGGGAGGATTGGGTGAGCCTAAAAAGGCCTGTAAAAGCATCTGGCATCCACCGCCCTAGATGGGAGGATTGGGTGAGCCTAAAAAGGCCTGTAAAAGCATCTGGCATCCACTGCCCTAGATGGGAGGATTGGGTGAGCCTAAATAGGCCTGTAAAAGCATCTGGCATCTACCGCCCTAGATGGGAGGATTGGGTGAGCCTAAATAAGCCTGTAAAAGCATCTGGCATCCACCGCCCCACATGGGAGGATTGGGTGAACCTAAATAGGCATGTAAAAGCATCTGGCATCCACCGCCCTAGATGGGAGGATTGGGTGAGCCTAAAAAGGCCTGTAAAAGCATCTGGCATCCACCGCCCTAGATGGGAGGATTGGGTGAGCCTAAATAGGTCTCTAAAAGCATCTGGCATCCACCGCCCTACATGGGAGGATTGGGTGAGCCTAAATAGGCCTGTAAAAGCCTACGGCGACTATAAGGAAGCAGCTGCATAAATTATATGGGTACAAAAGCCGGCTGCAGTAAGGAGTTTAACAATAATTTATTTCGTTTTTCTCCCATAATCCCCTAATGCATATTTTGGGCTTTCATTTGGCGTGGGGGGGATTGGATAAGTTTTCATTTTGGAGTGGGGGTAAATGGATAAACTTTCATTTTGGGGAATAGTTGGATAAGTTTTCGGGGGGCAACTGTTGCAATTGTAAAAAATAGTTTAATGCATTTAAATACATTTAAAGTTCATTTAAATTGGGGGGGATAATTGGATGAGTTTTGGGGAGGCAGTTGGTTTTGATTTGATTTGATCAAAAAATTTTGATGTGTTTAAATAGGTTTAAAGTTCCTTTAACATTGGCTGGATAGTTGGATAGTTGGATAAACTCGCAAAAACGACAATTTTTGGAGATTTCTGGCGGTTTCCATAATTTATAAATATTTTCCGCATCTGTGGCCCCAACTTTTGATATCTATGCATCAAAATGGACCCAAAACCATAAAAATAAGTCCAATTTAATAAAAATATTTTTCATGATTTTATGACCCCATTAAAAAATCAAAAACTAAATTATAAAAAGGTTTTTGGCATGACAGTTAAAATTTGATAACAGGGATTTTATTTAGCACTGAATTTGCAGAAACAGACGTAAACAAATGGGGGAGGACACAAGGTTAAACAGGCAAACGGCGGGGGGGGGGCAATCTGGTGATAGAAGTAGGCAAATGGTGGGGGGGGGGGCAAATGGATTGGAGGAATGTTTTTGGGCTGCATGGATCCTGTTACACGGGTGCTTAGCTTTTTTCATGCATCTGCCTCTTTTCTTGGTCTACTGACTCTTTTAGGTACTCCCACCCAGTGGCCAAATTACAGCCACACCAAGTGAATAGGACACCTGGCTGTCCTCGAGGGACTTCAAAGATTTGGCAACCAACCCAACAAAGGTTAAATTGCCAAAGAAATGGACTGGTTTGCTGATCTCTATGAAGCTTTATGAATAATAAGTGAATCCTCGCCACAATGAGTAGCTTCCAAAACTGCGCAGTTCTAAAACATTGAAAAAACTTACTTTTTTGATGTTTTAAGCATGTTCCCGCGATCGGAGCAAGCTGATTAACTCAAAATCGTGTTCCCCGACCCCATTTTACCCAAAAACACTCTCACCTCCTCACCAGAAGCTTCCCCCATGGCGCGCCCCATGCTTACTCACAAGACAGGCTCCTCTATTATATATATGGACTAGGTTGGGAGAGGCCTGCGGCGCACATAATAAATTTTGCTTATTGATTTTTGTATTTTTGTTGATTTATAGTTCAAAATCATTTAAAATTGCCGTATTGAATTTTGTGTTTCTCATTTGCTATCTTGTTTGTTTTTTACAATTTTTTATCATGGTAATTTTTGCTGATTTTTGATTCTTCTTTTTGTAATTTAGTATGTTGACGTTACCCTAAATATTATTTATTTTGAACTTGCATTCTTTTTCATACATCTTCTATGCTATTTTATTTCATCTTTAAGTTTTAGTCTGTTATTAGTTTTGCTAAAATTTAATCAGTAGGTTTTTTATTGTCATTTGAAGTTGGTAGGTTTGTGCGATTTATGTTTTGTTGAGCTAATTGGTTTTTCCTTTTATTCAAATTTATTCCTAAGACATTGCAATTTGCAACAGGGAATTAGTTCAAATGTTTCTGTGGTTTTCACATTTCTTCTTTACCTTCCTCTTCGATTCATATAGTCTATATATCTTTTGTTGCAATTTTAAATTGCATTAACCCTTTCGTTTATTGCATAACAGTTAAATTTTATCTATTTGGGTTTTATGCCATGCTGTACATTAACAATTTTTATTGCTTTTTACATTCTTACATTCTTACATTTTATTTATAGATAAAGTTAAAGTATCAGTATATTTTTGGCCATTGCATTAGTTGGCATTTTATTTCGATCTATTCAATTCCGCATCATTCAATGGATTTATTTAATGCAATTTCTATGCAAGCAAATGCCAAGGAGATCTTGGCTAAAGGGATTAAGATAAATGCATTATAGCAATGGCTTGGGGTTTAGGCTGCATGTGTCCCAGTACACGGGAGGGCCTCTTTTTTGGTCTACCGACTGTTTTTGAATCTCCCACCCAGCAGCCAAAATTTAAAAGCCACACCAAATGAATGCAACATTGCAAATGAATGCAATTCGCCAACAGAAGGCAAAGGAATGGCTAACTCTCAATTAATTTTAACAATTCCAACGCTATTTTGCATATAAAATAAGAGTCTATTGAATGTTAAAAAATACGAAACTTGGGCTGCATGGGTCCCGCTACACGGGTGCTCAGCTTTTTTCATGCATTAGCCTCTTTTTTGGTCTTATGACTCTTTTGGAAACCTCCACCCAGTGGCCAAATTACAGCCACACCAAATGAATGCAATAGCAAACACCTGGCTGTACTCGAGGGACATCAAAAAGCAGAAACCAAACCCCAAAGAGGTAAGGCTGTCTGTGAAGGACGCTGTTTAGTCAATTTGTTTGGAAATTTATGTTTAATGAGTGCAATACTGCCAGATTGGGTAGCTTCATAAAACTGCGCAGAGGCAAAACATTGATAAAAGTCACATTTTTGATGTTTTGAGCACTTTCCCGTGATCGGAGCAAGCTGGTCAGGCCAGAATCGTGTTCCGCGACCCCGATTTACCCAAAACCATCCTCACTTCCGCTGCAGCTGCTGAATTGGGCCTGCGCCGTCTGTCCACGTTACAGACAAGGCTCAGCTTTTATATTATGGACTAGTATGGTTTGGGCCTGCGGCGCACATTGGCAACTCCAGACATGTCCTTAATAAGTGCATCAATCAAGCACATCTCCAAGTGTGCATCCGTTTAGTTACATTTTTGCTGAAACATGGCAGACTTGAGTAGGCCGCTAGCATAGCATAATCCAAACTGGTTGGTTTAGCTTGGCTTTGTTTTGGCTGTAACTCTGTCAATTCTCAATGGATTTCAAAAATTCCAACGCCATTTTGTGCAGAATTTTATTTCCTAGCAAATGCAAGGAACCATTTGACAAATCTCGCTTATTTAAAAAAATTATGTTCAAAAAACCCTCCAAAATGACCATTTTACCCAAACATTTGATGTTTTAAGCACTTTCCCATGCTCGGATCAAGCTGGGTATAACACCATCGTGTTCCCTGGCCACGAGTTACCCAAAAAGCCCTTAACTTCCTAGATACAGCTTGAATTCGGACTGCGCGAAGTGTTCACGCTACGGACACGTCTCAGCTTTTATATTATGGACTAGGTTGGGAGAGGCCTGCGGCGCACATCAAATTAATTCTGCGAAGGTGTTGAGAGTGATTTTGGCTAATGTCTGTTTTTTATTCTCTTTAGAATTTCCAAGTGGTATCCAGTGGTTCCATTGCAGTGTACTATCGCCATTTTATGAATTTATTTCCATTTTATTTCGATTAATAATCATTCTATGATATTTTGAATTTTACTCACTTGTCAATCTTTCTTTTTTAGAAATCTACGTGGCAACTGGTTTTCCAGTTTCAATTCGCTTCCATCACTCTCTAGCTTTCTTTTTTGATTTACTTTTTTTCAATTTCAATCTGCATTTATAACTCTCAGGCTATTTTCTTTGGTTTAGGTTTTTTCGTAATAACTTTAGATGTTATTTGCTTCAAAATATAATGTTTGCAAAATTTCATTTTATTTATAAGCTTGCAGTCATCCGTATAAGCCATCAACATCCCTATTTTCATCTTATCTTGCTGTATTTCATCATTTTGCTTTTTTGTTAACAGCAAAGCTGCTATTTTTCGGTCAGCCAATAATTAATTTATTAGTTTTTATGAAATACTTTTGTCTGATTATTTTTTCTTAACCTATTTTTTAGCTTTTGAAAATTACTTCTCTGTATTTTTCAGTGTAATATTACATTATTGTTTTTAATTTTATTAGTTTTTGAGCAATTTGTTAATTTCTTTTCATGCACTGTTTTGGAAGTTATTCCAACTTGAATTAAAGGTTTAATCTTTAAAGAACGACTGTGTTTCACAGGTTTTGAATCTTCTTCAAAAAGTAACATTTTTAGTTTATTTCTATTTTTTACTTTTATTTTTACCATTTCCACCTAAATATATTGCGTGCAACAGTTATAAAATGAACAGTTGAAAACTAATTAAATTATAACTAAAACTATCAAATTAATCTATGAAATATCCAAAGCAACGTTTAATTACGTTTCAATTACTTTGTTTTTAATTGTTTTTGACTATATGCTTCAGTACAGTTCAGTGTATTCGCAATTGCCCAAAAAGTGCTCCCTTCCCATGTTCAGCGATTGAAAGTAAGGCTTAATATTCCAGCTTGATGCAAATAAAATCCAGCAAATTAATGTAGTTTGATGTGATCGCAATGTTTATTTTCTGAAAGATATAAAGAAAGGGAGGGATGACAGGAGTTAAGAAAGGGATGCATGATGGGGATGGTTTGGGATTTGGGCTGCATGGGTCCCGCTACACGGGTGCTCAGCTTTTTTCATGCAATAGCCTCTTTTTCTTTTCTGGACGTCTGGAAACCCACCCAGTGACCAAATTACAGCCACACCAAATGAATGCAAAAGCAAACACCTGGCTGTCCTCGAGGGACTTCAAAGATTAGGCACCCAACCCGAGTGGGGTAAGGTTGCCAAAGTGGGGCAGCAATAAGGCCACCAGCATGAGAACTTGTTTATTGAGTGCAATACCGCCAGATTGGGTAGCTTCCCAAAACTGCGCAGAGGCAAAACATTGATAAAAGTCACATTTTTGATGTTTTAAGCACTTTCCCGTGATCGGAGCAAGCTGGTCAGGCCAGCATTGTGTTCCGCGACCCCGATTTACCCAAAACCATCCTCACTTCCGATGCAGCTGCTGAATTGGGCCTGCGCCGTCTGTAGACGTTACAGACAAGGCTCAGCTTTTATATTATGGACTAGGTTGGGAGAGGCCTGCGGCGCTCACCATCAATTCTAGTAATTCTTTAGAGTAGTTTTTAGTTAAATATACTTATTTTATTTATTACTAGTATGGTATAAGCCTGCGGTGCACATTGGCAGCTCCATTCATGCCATAATCAAGCCAGCCAGTTAGGCAAGGCAAAGGCTGCTAAATAAGCTGTCTTGTCATAGCCTAGTTCAATATGCACTGAAACATTGGAGGTCTGGGTAGGCCACCAGAATGTCTTATTAGGAGGGAGAGGCCTGAGGCGCACATCAACAACTCCAGACATGACAAAATATAGCCATCCTGTTAGGTTCAAACAGACAAAGGCTGCTAAATAAACTGTCCTGTCGTATCTTACTTAAATATCCACTGAAACATTGCAGGCCTGGGTAGGCCGCCAGAATGGCTTATTAGCTAAAATTTGTTTTGGCTGTAACTCAGTCAATTCTCAACGGATTTCAAAAATTCCAACGCCATTTTAAAGGTAAAAACTGTATCTTTTGAATGCAACAAACCGCTTGACAAAATGCGCTTTCTGTCACAAGCCAGGATCGTGTTCCGTGACCCCGATTTACCCAAAACAATGCTCACTTCCGCTGCAGCTGCTGAATTGGGCCTGCGCCGTCTGTCCACGTCACAGACAAGGCCTAGCTTTTATAATCTGGACTAGGTTGGGAGAGGCCTGCGGCGCACATCATTATTTTCGTTTTGTGATAAGTGCATTTGTGTTGACTTTTGTTTTGAATTTATATATTTGAAATTTTGAGCATATTCTTTGTTTTAACTTTTTATCATGCATCTGTTTGGGTTTCTTTATCATGCCCACTCAATGGCCAGCACTTGTCGATTCTGCAGGTACAACATTATTGGATAATTTTGAACAGAAATACTGACAAAAATTATAATGCCAAAATGCAAAAAAATGCAAAAATAATGGAAAAAAATAATACGAAATTCAAAAACAATTTGGAATTTGGGCTGCATGGGTCCCGCTACACAGGTGCTCAGCTTTTTTCATGCGTTAGCCTCTTTTGTGGTCTTATGACTCTTTTAGAAACCCCCACCCAGTGACCAAATTACAGCCACACCAAATGAATGCATGAGCAAACACTTGGCTGTCCTCGAGGGACTTCAAAGATTAGGCACCCAACCCGAGTAGGGTTAGGCCGCCCGAGATGGACACTTGATAGCTAAGCAGTTTGGAACTTTGTTTAATGAGTGCAGTATCACCCGATTGGATACCTGCACAAAACTGCGCAGATGTAAAACATTGGAAAAACTCACTTTTTTGATGTTTTAAGCACTTTCCCGTGATTGGAGCAAGCTGCTAAAAACATATTCTGGTTAGGCGACCTCGAATTACCCAGAAATGTCTTTACTTCCCCTGCAGCTACTGAACTGGGCTTGCGCGAAACGATTTGGTAACAGACAAGGCTCAGCTTTTATATTATGGACTAGGTTGAGCTTCGCCGTCGCCTACGGCGACTATATGAAAGCAACCACAGTAATTGTACTCAAACATCGTTGGTGAGATAATTGTATTATAATTTGGCTAGGCGCTTATAGTTTTTAAAATGAAATGAAAGGTTTTTTGGGTGGGGGGAATGGCTGGGTCGCTAACTGTTGAATATCATTAGGCGAGAATTACAAAATTTTATTTGGAAGAAAATTATATCTGGTACCATCGGCAGGCCAAATGTGGGTCTCTTTTCTCCAAAATTTGCAATTGACTCGAGTAAAAAGTAAAGGAAATACATTTTATACTAGTGGAATCTGCTGCTTGGACAGTTGCATTTTGTTTTTGGCGCGCAGATCATTGTCTCTTTCCATGCGCGCCCAAAAACAAAATGCAGATGACGCAGCAGATTCCACTAGTATAAAATGTATTTCCTTTACTTTTTACTCGAGTCAATTGCAAATTTTGGAGAAAAGAGACCCACATTTGGCCTGCCGATGGTACCAGATATTTCTTCCACTTTTAATATAGTATAAAATGTATAAATACAAATTTTATAATGTTGGTTATATATTTAGCTAAGATTTTATTAGATAAATAAAAAAATAAAAAACAAAAACTTAAAAAAAAGTTTTCAAATCGGAAATTACAATGCAAATCTATAGGCAAACATAAAAATTTTTGAGAAATTTTCTTAGATTTTGTTTAGGAGAATCGATTTTTGGGAAAATAGAGCTTTACATTAGGCCTTCCGATGATACCAGTTGTTTTCTCAACTTTAAACAGACAAAAATAAAAAAGAATGCTTGAGAAGGATACGAACCTGCCAGGATCATTCATCTGACCAATCGCGTACACCACTACACCACTGCGGCATATGCCACCTTAGCCTAACTTCAGATTTATCAATAAATGACTATATGATAAAGCCCAGTGACCGGGGGCAGGGGGCGGGGGGATAAAATGAATACCTACTATCGTCCATTGAATAGATGCGGAGCAGAAGGAGCAGAAGGAGAAGAAGTTCGGACAAATGGTTTTTGGCATTTTTCATTGTTAAATAAATAGTTTTGGGCAAAAGTCAAAAGATAAACTATAGTCAATTCGATGTTGCTCTTTCCATTGCAAAAAGAATTAAAACGATTGGAGCTTTCTGTGACGAGCAGCAGCCTTATCAAAATTGAGATCTAGCAATAACCCCAAAAACGTACACCTAGGTCGAAAAGAGGGGCTTTGCGCTGACACTCCGCTTAAGCTCCGTTCGCGCCAGCCCAATTGTACTGAAAATCGTTTAGGGCAATATTCATACTCAAATATCGTTGGGGGTACAATTGTATAGAAAGTTAGTCAGGTTTCTTTTGATATAAAGGAAGGCTAATGCTTAAAATAAGGCAAACGGTTGAGGGGGCAAATGGGTGGGGGGCAAATGGCTGGGGGAAAAGAGGCAACCAGCTGGGGACTGGAGTGGGAACGGCTGGGAATATGGCAGGGAGATCAAAACTGATGGGCTAACTGTTAATTATTAATACAATTTATGGGAAGGAATCAACTAAAATTCAACTAAAATTCCTGTGTATTTTTTTGCTTTTAATATGTTGAACTCAGGGGCGGGTTTATTTTGAAAAATGTTTGGAGAAATGGGGACAAATGGTTAGGGAAGGGTTGATGGAGGCAAATGCCTGGGAGAATAACGGTGATGGTTTTGGCCTGGAGTTGGAATGAGGCATGGAGGCAGTGGGCTTAATGGTTTTTAGGTGCATGATAGTGAGGGTTTTAGGGTTGGATAGAGCATGGAGACAATTATTTGGAAGTTGGTATTGGGCAAAGAAGCGAAAGTTTGTGGGTTGGAATGGAGCATGGAGGCAAAAGAGTAAGGGATTTGCATGGTGCTTGACGGAGAGGGTTTTGGGGTTGGATAGAGTATGGAGACAATTGTTTGGAAGTTGGTACTGGGCAAAGAAGCGAGGGTTTGTGGGTTGAAATGGAGAATGGTGGCAAATGATTTAGGGGTTTGTATGGTGGTTGATTGGGAGGGTTTTGGGGTTGGATAGGGTTGGAGACAATTTTATGGAAGTTGATATGGGGCAAAGACGCAAGGGTCTGAAGGTTTTTATTGTACACAACGTCAAGGGTTTGTGGATTGGAATGAAGCATGGATGCAAATAATTTGGGATTCAATATGGTGTTTTATGGCGAGGGTTTTGGAGGTTGGAATGGAGCATTAAGGCAAACTATTTGGTTTGGGATTTATGGTGAATGGCGGCAAGGATTTGAAGTAGGTAAGAGCAGGTGTGTTTTGGGGGCGTTTTGTGCATGGCGGCGAGGATTTGTGGGTTGAATTGGAGCATGAAGGCAAAGGATTTAGGCATGGAGGTGGAGCATGGAGGCAAGGAATTAAGGGTTTGTATAGTACTAATGGCGAGGAATAGGAAATGAGCATGGAAAAAATTGTTTGTGGTTTGGGGGTTTGATTGGAGTATACCCGCAAAGGCTATGGTGAGAGAGAATGGCTCGGGAAGTGGGTGGTGAAATGTTGGAGCAGAGCAAACGATTGGAAGGGACAAACGGCTGGGTGAGGTTAAATGGCTGCCGGGGGTACAAACGGGGTTAAATGGCTGCCGGGGGTATTAATTTGAAAAAGGATTTGAAGCGAGGGTGGCAAATGATTGAGGAATGGCAAATTGTTGGGGCAGGGCAAAGGAAGAAAAATTGATGGCATGAGTAAATGCAACTTGTAAATATAAACACAGCGATTTAGAAAATTTCACTAAACGCATGAAAAAACGTATGAATGGAAATGGAAGCAAAAAACTGACCAATGAGAAAAACGGAAAATCGCGTTTTTTTTCATGTACCCAACACTGGGTGGGAGTAGGCAACTGGTTTGAGCATTTTTTTGTGTATGACGGCGAGGGTTTGTGGTTTGGAATGGGACATTGAGGCAATTCTAAGTGTATTGAAGAAGGTTTTGCGTAGTTTTGTGGAGTACAAAGACAATGGTTTGATAGTTTATTTGGAACATTGAAGCAAGCGTTTGGGAGTTGATGTGGAAGAAGGCAGCAATGGTCTGGGGGTTTGTGTGGTGAATCTCGCATGGAATCAAATTGTTTGGGGATGCATGCATGATAGCTAGGAATAAAACTTTTGGATGCTTTTGGGTCCTGCCTCTTTTTTCATGCATATGCCTCTTTTTAATTTTGAGTAGTGGGATGCATGGATCCCGCTACACGGGTGCTCAGCTTTTGTCATGCATATGCCTCTTTTTAACTTTGAGTATTGGGCTGCATGGGTCCCGCTACACGGGTGCTCAGCTTTTTTCATGCATTAGCCTCTTTTTTGGTCTACTGACTCTTTTGAGGATCCCCCCACCCAGTGGCCAAATTACAGCCACACCAAGTGAATGCAACACCTGGCTGTCCTCGAGGGACGTCAAAGATTAGACACCCAACCCAAATGGGTTTAGGTAACCAATGAAGGACAGGTCTTGTTTGTTTGGTGATATTGATGTTTAATGACTGAAATGTTACCTAATTGGGTGGCTTCTCAAATCTGCGCAGTTGAAAAACATTGAAAAAACACACATTTTTGATGTTTTAAGCACTTTCCCATGATCGGCGCAAGCTGGCTAACTCAAAATCGGCTTACCGGACCCCGATTTACCCAAAAACATCTTCATCTTCTCACAGAAAGCTTCCCTGGTGGTGCGCGAAGTGATAACAGACAAGACAGGCTCTGTCATTATATATGGTGACTAGGTTGAGCTTCGCCGTCGCCTACGGCGACTCTAATGAACCAGCTAGAGAAAGGAAAAAACACAATTACTAAAATTTAATTGAAAACAAATATTTGAGCCTAAATAGGCCCACCCTAAAAGAATTGGGTGAGCCTAAATAGGCCTGTAAAAGCATCTGGCATCCACCGCCCTACATGGGAGGATTGGTTGAGCCTAAATAGGCCTGTAAAAGCATCTGGCATCCACCGCCCTACATGGGAGGATTGGGTGAGCCTAAATAGGGCTGTAAAAGCATCTGGCATCCACCGCCCTACATGGGAGGATTGGGTGAGCCTAAATAGGCCTGTAAAAGCATCTGGCATCCACCGCCCTACATGGGAGGATTGGTTGAGCCTAAATAGGCCTGTAAAAGCATCTGGCATCCACCGCCCTACATGGGAGGATTGGGTGAGCCTAAATAGGCCTGTATAAGCATCTGGCATCCACTGCCCAACATGGGAGGAATGGGTGAGGCCTAAATAGGCCTGTAAAACCATCTGGCATCCACCTCCCTACATGAGAGGATTGGTTGAGCCTAAATAGGCCTGTAAAAGCATCTGGCATCCACCGCCCTACATGGGAGGATTGGTTTAGCCTAAATAGGCCAGTAAAAGCATCTGGCATCCACCGCCCTACATGGGAGGATTGGGTGAGCCTAAATAGGCCTGTAAAAGCATCTGGCATCCACCGCCCTACATGGGAGGATTGGGTTAGCCTAAATAGGCCTGTAAAAGCATCTGGCATCCACTGCCCTACATGGGAGGATTGGGTGAGCCTAAATAGGCCTGTAAAAGCATCTGGCATCCACCGCCCTACATTGGAGGATTGGGTGAGCCTAAATAGGCCTGTAAAAGCATCTGGCATCCACTGCCCTACATGGGAGGATTGGGTGAGCCTAAATAGGCCTGTAAAAGCATCTGGCATCCACCGCCCTACATGGGAGGATTGGGTGAGCCTAAATAGGCCTGTAAAAGCATCTGGCATCCACCGCCCTACATGGGAGGATTGGTTGAGCCTAAATAGGCCTGTAAAAGCATCTGGCATCCACCGCCCTACATGGGAGGATTGGGTGAGCCTAAATAGGCCTGTAAAAGCATCTGGCATCCACCGCCCTACATGGGAGGATTGGGTGAGCCTAAATAGGCCTGTAAAAGCATCTGGCATCCACCCCCCTACATGGGAGGATTGGGTGAGCCTAAATAAGCCTGTAAAAGCATCTGGCATCCACCGCCCTACATGGGAGGATTGGGTGAGCCTAAATAGGCCTGTAAAAGCATCTGGCATCCACCGCCCTACATGGGAGGATTGGGTGAGCCTAAATAGGCCTGTAAAAGCATCTGGCATCCACCGCCCTACATGGGAGGATTGGGTGAGCCTAAATAAGCCTGTAAAAGCATCTGGCATCCACCGCCCTACATGGGAGGATTGGGTGAACCTAAATAGGCCTGTAAAAGCATCTGGCATCCACCGCCCTACATGGGAGGATTGGTTGAGCCTAAATAGGCCTGTAAAAGCATATGGCATCCACCGCCCTACATGGGAGGATTGGGTGAGCCTAAATAGGCCTGTAAAAGCATCTGGCATCCACCGCCCTACATGGGAGGATTGGGTGAGCCTAAATAGGCCTGTAAAAGCATCTGGCATCCACCGCCCTACATGGGAGGATTGGGTGAGCCTAAATAAGCCTGTAAAAGCATCTGGCATCCACCGCCCTACATGGGAGGATTGGGTGAACCTAAATAGGCCTGTAAAAGCATCTGGCATCCACCACCCCACATGGGAGGATAGGTTGGGTTGGGAGGAGAGAGTTATTTATTTTGATGAAAATGTTTGTACCAAAAATATTTTAGGGCAATAAATGAACTCAATTATCATTGGGGGATATTTAACAAAATAACAAAAAAATAACAAAATTATGCTGATACTGCCGCATAAGGGCATTTAATACAATTTGTATTTATTAAAAAGCCACCAGAAAACATTATATTGGGGGTTTAAAACGGTGTGCATACTTGTGCGTGGTCCAGAAACTGGCAAAAGTGGACATTTTTTGTGATTTTTGGAGGTTTTCCAATATTTCAAACTTTTACTGCATCAGTGAGACTGTGACCCCGATTTTTGAAATCTATCCACCAAAATTGACCCAAAACCATAAAAAATTAGTCGAATTTAATAAAAAAAAATTTTCAGTTACCCCATTAAAAAATCGAAAAAAATTATATAAAGGTCTTTGGCA
>JASANA010011965.1:0-12508 GCA_030248095.1 Ptycholaimellus sp. GST1_10 | reverse complement strand
AGCCCCTCTTATCGAGCAACACAACTAATTGCAGGTTTCCCAATGTTTGGCAGGCTGTAGCGCATCCCAGAGAACATCGCAGAACTCTGGAAATAGGCTCAATCGACGCGCCATGGTCGAATTGTCGGGGGGTCTTTTTTTGGATTAAAATGAATCAAGAATGGTAAAGGTAAAAGCTATGTTAATGAAAGGTACCTTGGTAAAAGTCTTTTTTTTGGTTTCTGAGGCTTTAAAATAATAAATAGTACTTTAAATGTTAATAAATAATTAATAAAAGTAATATGCACTTTTTCGAAAACTTTTCGAATTTCAAAGACCCAAATTTTTATAGTTTTTTGGCCATAATTCTGGAAGAAATCAAAATGGCGCCGATCCCACAAAAACGTCCCGAGCCACCACCCAGGCGGACCTTCATACAAAAAATCAGCCAATTTCATTGAAAAACCGAGGAGTACGGGCTGCGGTACCACACACATATATATATACTAGTAATATGGGTCAGTGGCCACGCTTCGCGCGGCCACCATTTGGTGGTGGTGGCCATGGTCCCCAATTATGCACTACACCACTGAACCAGCAACAAACTACATACTCGGTCCCACTAAGCTTCTCAACCATATTAAAGGTCAAATACGTGAAAAACCACCTCCACGGAAATGGCTAATTTTTTGCACATTGATAGGGGTTGGTGAAGTAAGCTTGCCGGCTGAAGCCATTTTTTCACTTTCAACTAAAAATTTTGAGAAAAAAATTCCGAAATTTCCTGTGTTGTAGCATAGGGAAAAGTAGAAAAAAATCAAGAAAAATTCAATTTCGATTTTCCCGTTTTCTCCGCTCAGCAGTGGACGCAAATAACTAATATCAAAAATTTAAGCAAGAAAAAATAGGCAAAATTGATGTTCTGTGGCGCGCTCTGCCCAAACACTAGTTAAATTGGTCATTTTGGGGGGTTTTCGGAGGGTTTTCACACATTTTTATGAATTTAAAATTTTTCCCACATTTAGGAGCCCGATTTTTGAAATCTACGGCCAAAAATTGACCCATAGTCTAAACAAATATTCCGTATTAATAAAAAAAGTTTTAAATAATTTTTAACCCACCAAAATGATTACTTTGTTCAAATAGTTCTTCACTAATATCTCTAGAACACTTAAAATCTTAATATAGAGTATTTATTATGATTATGGGTCAATTTGGGGGCGTAGATTTCAAAAATTGAGGTCCCAATTGCCAGAAAAAATTCTAAATTATGAAACTTAAGGGAAAACCTCAAAAACCGCCAAACTGAGCATTTTTTGGTCGGTTTTTGACCCACGCGGAACGACGCGGACGGTTTTGACGGTCTATCTTGGCCTTAATTGATATATTTTATCATAACAGAGCCACACTGGTGCCCGCCAGTGCCCGCCATAAAATTTCCCTAACAAACTTGCCCAAAAACTGGCTTTTTGGGAAGCTCCCAATGGTTAAGCATAGCAAACTTTCCAAACAAATTTCTCAACACTAGAGCCGATTTGCGCCAAACCAATGGTGGTTGCAAGCTTACTTTGGGGATACCTACCCATGCTTAAAATATGAGCCAAATCGGTGGGGGTGGTTCTACGCGTAATAGGCCTTTAACACCAATTCCAGAGCTCATTCAACATATGTGAACTACCTCGCATTGACCAGCATTGGAATGCTATTATTGCTTCTGTTCACTGAACATAAACCACAATCAAATCTAAATTTGATTCAGTTTAAAACATAATGATTCCAGTTCGGACAAATCGCCAGAAGCAGTGGATGCCAGCACTGAGCAATGCCTTGCTCATATAAATGCCTTGAAACATTGGGTCACCGAGTAGAGCCAAAATTGCAAAAATTGACTTTACTCATTTGGATTTTTCAATTAAATAATTTTAAAAAGTTGACAAAGTAAAGATACAATTCAAAACAGAATTGTTTTGCCTTGAATTTAAAAATTAATTCGTCAAGAAAAGTTGAAAATTGCTTGAGCTAGAGCAAAGTAAAGTTGAAAAAGAGCCAAAAATGGCAAAAATCTAGACGTTTTAACTCATAATTCATTTTTAAAGAAAAACTGCGAGGACGAGAAAATATATTTTGTCAATCTAGCTGAGATCTATCCAAAATGCTATGAAATGCCTTGATACACTTCAAAACCATTCTGCCCAAGGCATATCATCACCCGTATTATATAAGACTAGGTTGAGCTTCGCCGTCGCCTACGGCGACTATAAGGAAGCAGCTACAGAAATTATTGATGACAAGAAGTTCAAATTGGTAATAGAAAGCTAGCTGCAGTAAGGAGTTTTACTACAATTTATTTGGCTTTCTCCAATGGTTTTTTGGAAACTTGGGAGGATTGGGTGAGGCTAAATAGGACTGTAAAAGTATCCAGCATCCACCGCCCTACTTTGCTTACTTGAATATCCACTGAAACATGGGAGGATTGGGTGAGTCTAAATAGGCCTGTAAAAGCATCCAGCATCCACCGCCCTACTTTGCATACTTGGATATCCACTGAAACATGGGAGGATTGGGTGAGTCTAAATAGGCCTGCAAAAGCATCAGGCATCCACCGCCCTACTTTGCTTACTTGAATATCCACTGAAACATGGGAGGATTGGGTGAGTCTAAATAGGCCTGCAAAAGCATCAGGCATCCACCGCCCTACTTTGCATACTTGAATATCCACTGAAACATGGGAAGATTGGGTGAGTCTAAATAGGCCTGCAAAAGCATCAGGCATCCACCGCCCTACTTTGCTTACTTGAATATCCACTGAAACATGGGAGGATTGGGTGAGTCTAAATAGGCCTGCAAAAGCATCAGGCATCCACCGCCCTACTTTGCTTACTTGAATATCCACTGAAACATGGGAGGATTGGGTGAGGCTAAATAGGCCTGTAAAAGCATCCAGCATGGGTAACGGCTGGTGGGCAATTTGGTGTGAGAAGAAGCCAAATGGTTGGAGGGGGGATTAGAGGAATTATTTGGGCTGCATGGATCCCGCTACACGGGTGCTCAGCTTTTTTCATGCTTCAGCCTCTTTTGTGGTCTTATGACTCTTTTAGGAAAACCCACCCAGTGGCCAAAGAACAGCCACACCAAATGAATGCCGCAGCAAACACCTGGCTGTCCTCGAGGGACTTCAAAGATTAGACACCCAACCCAAGGTTAGGATGCCTATGAAATTGACTGGTTAGCCAAAGGTTGCGGAAAATATATGTGTAATGGGTAAAACTTAGCCAGATTGAGTAGAGTCCCGAAACTGCGCAGAGGCAAAACATTGAAAAAACTCACATTTTCGATGTTTTAAGCACTATCCCGTGCTCAGATCAAGCTGAAAATCGCAGAATCATGTTCCTGGCCCCTGATTTACCCAAAAACACTCTTAACTCCTAACAGGAAGCTTCCCCGGTGGTGCACAAAATGTTCACTCACAGGACAGGCTCCTCTATTATATATATGGACTAGTATGGTATGGGCCTGCGGCGCACATCATAAGTTTTAAGTTTCCTCTTAGGTTTGATAAAGCTCAATGTATGCCCTAGCATATTTTTAATACATACATTTATATATATCTTCTACTTTTTTTCATGATTTGTTTTTACTTTATTTTAATTTTTTCTAAATTTTATCTAAATTGTTCTCTGTCAGTATATTTTAGTAGTTCATAATTTGAGATTTTTGCTCATCGTTGAGCATATTTGATTTTCCTTTTATGCAAACTTATTTCGAAGACATAAATTTGCAGGGAAGTTTATTCAATCTCTGAACTGTATTTAAAAAGATTCTTTTTCAGTATCATTTTGGCTGATTTGATGATCGTTAACATTTTCGATTTCTAATGAATTTTATCATCTTGATCCCTTTGTTCTCTTTGTTGCATTATCCTAAAACTAATGTTTTGGACTATTGCAAGTGATGCGCGGGGATGTGGGTAACAACATAAATCTGAAAACTTGCTTCATTGGGTACCTGGCTCAAACTGCGCAGAATGCCGCCATGGAGGTGTAATATAATGGAGGGGAAACTCGTTATTATAGGGAGGGGGGCTGCTAGGCAAAACTCAAAAAGTTATAACACAGGGGGTCGAAAGTGACCTTTTGTTAACGGCTGCTGTGGGCTGTAGGCAGCACATAGGAAGACGTTCTTGGGCTTAAAAAAATGCAAAGAAATAGAGTTATACAGCTGTCAAATCCGTTTTGAAAAAAAGAGCCCTGTGAATAGCTATAGTTCAAAATGTGGCCTGGCATTAAATATTACGATTTCAGTTGCATTGATGTCTACCCATGTATCTGAGGTTTCTTTAACATATGTGACTTTGGGGTCAGAAGTCAATTAATTGCTCACAATAAAACAGGGTAGCCGTCTACTCAGTTATCTGCTGTTTCATATAGATGGTTTGATAGCAATACTTCTACACTGAAGTATGCTTGAGTTTTGCCTTTAGCCTTATAGCGTGTGGGTATAGGAGAGTTTTCCCTCCATTGTATCCACCTCCATGATGCCGCAATAATGACTCTTAAGCTCAAGTTTCAATTAGCTCTAACTCGGCCAATTCTAAACCGTTTTTAAAAATTCCAACGCCATTTTACAGATAAAACTTTTATCTATTAAATGAAAAAAATTGCATAGCAAAATTCAAAGCCAGTCAAAAGTTGCGCCCAAAAAACCCTCCAAAACGGCCATTTTGCCCAAATGCTTGATGTTTTAAGCACATTCCCGTGATTGGATCAAGCTGGGTCCATGATTTTCGGCTTTTTCGACCATGTTTTACCCAGTGAAGTAAAGTTTATGTCAAAAGATGCTGTATTCATGCTGCACGGCGTGATGACGTGACGGACAAGGCTCAGCATTTATATTATGGATATGCGGACAGACGGACGAAAAATGATGTAACTGCTTAAGCGGGCCTTGGCTGCCCGCCGCTCTGGGCAGGGCGCCAGAGCTCCTCCGGCCTCCGGGCATGGGTGCTACGGCCCCTACGCTTCGCCTAGCATGCTTCGCATGCTAGGCTAAGCTCCGGGGCCTCCACACCCATGCCCTACGGCCTCCGGAGCTCTGACTGCCCAGCCCTCCGTGGCAGGCGGCCTGCGGCCGCGCACTAAATGCTAACGATGATAATTACAATTAAATAATGATCACAAGGTGATAACAATTGTGTTAAAGCGTTTTTAAAATGATTTTAAAAGGTCAGAAATCAGGGAAATGCTATGCTAAGTCATAGTCTTACCTCACCGATTGTTACGGCGTTATATCTTGAATGTTGACCTACTCTTCCATCTAAAGCAATGGCTTGGTGTGGCATCATTCAGTGACCTGAGTCCGTCTTGCCCAGACTCAAAGAAAAGGAAGAGCTGACTAATGGTAAAGCAGATTTTGGAATGGAGCAGTGAAAATTTGGCTAGACCCTGCTGAGGCAGGCAGAATAGGAGGCAAGAATTGGGGCAGGCCAGGAAGAGAGAGAGAGAAGCAGAAGCTTGGAGGTGACAGGTGAGAAGGAGGCTAGCAGTGTGAGGAGGCTTGGGGGGGAGGGCGAACCTTCGGCGGATTAGGGGAAGGGGAGGTGGAGGTTGGGGGTGGTAGGGGCGGGGCTTGTTGCGGAGGCTGGTCGATGAGGAGGGTGGAATTGAGGAGTTGGGTGGTGTTGGGGGCGGCGCTCTCCGCCGCCTCCACGGAGCCGAGCTTAGCAACGAGTTCCCGGAAGCTGTCACAGTCCGAGCGCCGCCTGGAACCAGCTGAGAGGAGCAGAGACAGGCCAGTGGAGGAGGAAAGGAAAGCCACTACCAGCCAGCCAACCACTACCAACAGCCCAGAAGCGACTCAGGGAGTGCTAATAACAATAATAGGTGAGGATGAGAGCTAGCAATGACAAGCAGAGGATGAGAAAGGCGGGGTGTGCTGGTGAGTGCGTAAGTGGGGTTATGGGTGGGGGGAGGGGCGAATAGTGGGGAGTAGAGACGTACCTGAGTCGTCGAAGGCGTCGGGCCTCCTTCTCCTCGTCGCGTAGCTTGAGCTTGCGCATCTCCGGGGTGATGCTGGCAGGGCTGCGAGGGTCGGCGGACTTCGCCTCTGCCTCCGCCAGACCTGAGACCAAAGAGTGAGCTTGGTTAGTAGGGAGAGGGGAGGGGGGAGGTGTCTAGTGCAGGAGCTCAGCTCTGCTCTAAGAGGGAGGGCAGGCGGTGAGGTAGAGTGAGGGTGTAACCGGTGGTGTTGGAGCGGCGCATGCGAGGGGAGGCGGAGAGGTCTCGGTCGCCGCCGGGCAGCAGCTCCTTGAAGGAGGCGCGAATGCTGCGGAAGTGGCTCAGAAAGCCGCTGCCCGCCGTTCCCTTCAGGCTTTCGCTGCTGTTCTGCCGACTGCTGCTGCACCTGCTGGCCCACACAGCTCCCACTAAAGAACAACAGAGGACTGGGCAATGTGGCCTACTTGGGCTTGGAGTGTTCAGGAGTGGCGGCAGGTGGCGGTTGAGAGGGAGGAGGTGGTGGCTGAGGAGGCAAGGGCGGCTCATGCGAGGAGCTGGCATGGCTTCTGAGAGCAGGGCGCGGAGAGGAGGAGGCTTGCAGGGGCGAGGAGGAGGCCGCTTCGTCCAGAGGCCGGCGAGAGAGCAGGGGGGAAGGCCGCCCGCCGGAGAGCCTGCAGTGGACAGCAGTTGTGTTCTCTCTCCCAGAAGGGACGGATAGGAAGAAGGCACCGAGCAGAAAGGCGTTCCTGGGTTCGACGAGAGCGCTCGGAGCGTTCGTAGGGCAGGGCGGCCTCTGCGCCCTCCTCCCCACCATCCTCCTCCTCCATCGACTCATCGAAGCTCCCCTGCCTGTGTCCAGCTCCCTATTCCCTCCTCCTCAATTGGGAAGAGCTGTGAGATTGACCATTTGCTGACGATGGTAATGTTATGTCCACGCTGATGGGTTGAGATACCGTCATCGTCCGCAACGGCCAGCTGGAAATTAAGGAGGCTTTGTAGAAGAAGGCTGGGTGATGGAGGAAGTGGGGGGGGGGAGACCTGAGTGCAGGTGAGATCGGAGGGAAGCGGGGGTCGTGAGCGGCGCGGGGCACGAGAAGAGGGTTTGGAGGGATTGAGGGAGGCGGAGCGAAGGCTCTTCGGCGTCCGCTCACTCGCCTCCCCGCCCACCGCCGCCCTTGAAGGGCCTGTGTTTGAGCTGGCCGCCGCCAGCAGCACAGGCGCCTTCTCTTCGTTGTTCTCCACCGAAGACTCCACTCGCAGGTTCCGCCACAAAGACTCCCGCTCCGAATCACGCACCACCTGCTCTCCTGTCAACAGCCCCAGAGCTCTTAGTGTAGATTGGATAGCTGGTAGGCAGTGCAACCGTTGGCGTGGAGGCGAGGAGCGGGGGAGTGGAGGAGGCCGGCGCCCGCGGAGCCCGTCTTGGGCTTCATGAACTCGGGGCGCTTGAACTTGGGCCGCGTGTGCCCGCCCTCCGCCTCCGACTGCCGCTGCCGCTCTTTTCGCTCCTCAATCCATCATTTCCCCAATTCGAAGAGGCAGAGCGATTGAGGTTGAACGGTGTGTCCGTTCTGAGCGTTCTCGGGCGTCTCCTGGTCCAGCTCTCCGCTGGTCACCGGTGCTCCGGTGGCGTCCCTGCCCGCAGTGCCCTCCGCGCCCTGCCAAGTGAACTGGTGTAGGAGGAGAGAGTGGGTGCTGGAGGAGGATGGGGAGAGATTAGGGGTAGGAGGAGGAATGGGAGAGGGTACGCGATTGTCCCTGAGGGCATGAGTGTGGGAGCGTCGGGCGAGGCCGCGTGCGGATGCCTTGCCGCCGAGGTTCTCGTAGTTGAGGTCCCAGTCATAGGGGTCGTCCATGCGGATTGCGCATCGGGACAGGATGGACTGGAACATGGCTACTGGGCATCTGAGAGGGCAGGAAGGAAGGGCGAGGAACCTTGAGGCACTTTTGCAGGTATTCATAGTCGGGGAGGTCGGGATAGGCCAGCGTTTCCAGGTGCCGCACGAACTCACGCAGCTCTGCTGGCAGACTGCAACTCATTCACATCATCTATCATTTATTTTCCCCTCATTTCTTTTCATTCATTTCCCAATTTTAGCCGTCATTGGTGGCGAATGTCAAAGAATAGAAATTTTCCAATTGAGTGATGTGAGAATTGTGAGATTATGACTGATAGGAAGTGGAAGGAGGTGTAGGGAGGAACTTGTCGAGTAGTTTCTCGCCGCCGAGTTCCTCCTTCATGCGTCCGACCTCGTCCTTGTCCTTCACCTTGCGCCAGGGCAGGGAGCCCACCAGGAACTCCACCAGCATGTAGAACAAGCTCCACAGGTCGTCCTGCCGCCCCATCTCCTGTCAATGCTTCTCAGGGTAGTTCACACTCCTCAAGAGCAGGCCAAAAGAAGGGGCAGGAGGGGAGAAGAGAGGCAGTAGGAAGGAGACCTTGTTCTTGTGAGCAGAGAGAGCAGCGTAGCGAACGGTGCCACGGAAGCCGGCGGCGGCGCGGGGGGTGCGAATCTCCCCCTTGGCGTTCACATACTGCCGCGCCAGGCCGAAGTCCAGCATGTGCACCAGGGAGCTCGTACCCGCCGTCCGCCCCATCGCGAAGTTCGACTGCACCATACCCTCTCTACCTCCTCTACCGCCAGCCAAGAGGGGAAGGGAGAGTACGGGTTTGATGTCTCTGTGGAGGAAGCCGATGGAGTGGATCTCCTCGATGGATTCCAAGATCTGGAGGCCGCAGCGGATGGCGGTGGAGGTGGAGAAAGCCTAGAATGAGCCTCTGTGTAGGGAGGAGAGATGATGAAGGAGTGATTAAAACCTGTCTGGGCGACTCGCGGCGAAGGTCAGCAAGGTTGCGTCCCTGAAGGCCCATCACGAGGTAGTTGAACTTCTCGTTCCGCCCGCACCCGTAAAACTTGCACGCATGCTTCTTACCTCAACCAGCCTTACTCTCTATTTACCTTTCCTTTCCGACAGGACAATAGAATGGGGAACCTTGAAGTCTTCGAAGGACGGCGACCTCCATTTTGAGCACTTGCTTGGTGGCCTTGGCAGATTCCACCTTGATGGCCACAGATTCCCCATTGTTTGCCAAGTCGGCGGCCTCGTAGATCTCTCCGAATCCTCCTCCGCCGATTTTGCCTCTCTCAAGTTCATCCTCTTCCATCTTTGCAGAGCTTTGGGCAGTCTAAGCAGTGCTTGCGGGAGCAGTAGAAACGAACCACTTTCCAGCGTTCTCGGATGACCTGTGAGGGTTGCAGAATTTCGCCTTCACTTGAGCTTGTCATTGCCACTTGGCCATCTCAGCCCCTCATTGCATACTCCCAGCCATATTCACGTAGCAGCCAGCACCAATGTTACCCTGCAGATGGTCATCTTGGTCATTCAGGAAATTGGTGCAGGAGGGAATCTGTTCTGATAGAGGGTGGGGGAGAGGAATGACTCGGACTGACAATGGAGGCTTCCCTCCCATGAGATGTGGGGCGGGGTAGGCATGTGGTGATAGATGCAGGGGGGCGCAC
Organism: Ptycholaimellus sp. GST1_10; assembly: GCA_030248095.1. Lineage (NCBI taxonomy): Eukaryota > Metazoa > Nematoda > Chromadorea > Chromadorida > Chromadoridae > Ptycholaimellus > Ptycholaimellus sp. GST1_10. The sequence goes on along the minus strand of JASANA010011965.1, from coordinate 3,015 downwards.
TGTGCTTCCTGCTCCAGGGCTCACAGGGAAAGCCCTCTGGTGTCTTATTACAGCGCCGCTGGGAGGGAAGGCGGCATTGGATGGAGGGATGGATACATACGCGCGGAGAGGGAGGGAGGGAGAAGCAAGCGAAAGGAGGAGAAGGAAATCAGGGCTTGAGGAAGGAAGGGAGACAGTCATGGTCTTGCTGCCTCTCCCCTGCTCTAATCCATCAGCAGACGCCCTAAGGCTGGCAAAAAATCCGCAGCCCAATCGGGGCTGAAGGGCGGAGCTTTGCTGGTGGGGGAGGGGCTGAAAAAGTGGGATGAAGGCAGTAGGAAGGCGGAAGGAGGGCCTTTTTGGAAGGGAGGGAGCGAGGGAGGCCTGATTTGGAGGCTGTGAATTGGGGGCGAGGACAGGCAGGAGCTGGGGGCGCTGGTTAGCGAAGCCTCCGCTGCAGGGCCTCTGCAGATTCTATTAGGGCCCCAGAGGCCTCTGCCACCCCCTTCTTTCACCTCCAACAACCTCCACTAAACCCACCCATACCTTTTCACCAACCTCCTACAAGCTCCCCTCTTTCCTATAACAGTCGCATCACTGGGCATGCCAAATGGGCCGTTCCAAGAAGGCAGTAGCGAGGGGGGGGGGGATGAGGGCGGAGGGAGGGCGGAAGGAGGGAGAAGAGCGAGGTCTTTAGTCATATCAAAGGCGGTAGTGGGATGGGGGTTGGAGAGGGAAAGGATGCTCTGGGGAGGCCTTGCTGGTGGGGAGGGGGTAGAAGAAGCGTGGGGTGGAGAGAATAGAGAGGGAGGCGCATAAGGAAGTGCGGCTATTGAGACGTTGGAGTGGCTTTGGGGACTGCGGCAGAGGGCGAGAAGAGGCGGAGAGGGGAAGCCGCTTGCGGGGGCCGGAGTAGAATGGGTCGTAGAGCTTCGGACACTCCAGAGGCCTCCTCGGACTTCGGAGGAAGAAGAGGAGGAGGGGCGCGGGAGTCTGGGTTTTGGGAGGTAAGCGCGGGCTCTTATTGATTTGCGCCCCCCTCCCCTCGCGCCTCCTCCCGGCATCAAGTTCATTCCGCCACTGCTACTGCCCACAGCCTCCTCACAGCCTCCCAGACCCGCCACCTCGGGGAGGCCCCAGCCCACTTCCCAAAGCCTCAAACACCATCCGTCAAGCCCCTCCGCCCCAACTCAGACCATTTTTACTTCCCCTCCTCGGGCCAATGAGGACTTTGGCCTCATCAGGCCTCCTTGCAAAGCTGGCCTCCACTCCATTCTGCTCCCTGAAACTGGGAAGATGGCGAAAAGCGCGGCGCATCTGTGCCAGCTGCCTTGGTCATTGAGGGAATGTGAGGATGGGCGAGACGAGAGGCAGAGCTGGGATGGATAGAAAGAGAGAAGGAGAGGTGGAATAGCCTGGACGCACAGTTTTTATCGAGCGTTCGCATGTGCATTCCTATGAAGCACAAGCGAGTGAGATCCGAGAAGGCATGGCGCTGCACTGGTGCGAGGATGGAGGAGAGGATGTGTTTTTGTCACCTCGCCTGCTGATGGGAAAAACTAGTGACGGGGGTAGGGTGGGTGGGAGAAGGGGAGAAGGAGAGTGCTGCCGAAAGTGCCTTCTTCTCACGCGGACTCCCCGCCCTTCACTCTTACCCTGCCTCATGCCTGCACCAGACTCATTATACTCTGTGTCAAACCTATTTCTCACAACCTATATCCCATGTTCAAATGCAATAAACGAAGAAATCTAAATCTTGCCTGATTTTGGAAGCAAACTTGTTAGCAAGGCACCAACTAATGACATAGCAACGCGGCTCACGAGGCTCATATTTTCTACCCTCTAAATTGCTGGGGAAAATGAAGAGCTTATGGGCGCTTGGACAGATATTGGGGAAGGGTAAAGAGGCAGAGGATAAAGGGGGGAGTAGGAGAGAGGCTTAGTGGGTGGTGGGAGGGTAGAAAAGGGGAAGAGGAGGAGAGAGTATAGGTGTGGAGGGAGACAGTAAAAGCGGCGGCGAGCAACAGTTGCCGCCGCAGCCAAGGACGCCTGCTTTACACGCAGCCCCTTCCTCAACCTCCGCTAAAACTCTCTCCTCCTTTCCCCTCCTCCCCTCCCCTCGCTCCTGTCCCGCCTTGCCTCGTCTAGCCGCCCTCACAATACGCCCCCTTCCCCTACCTCCAGCCTTTCTGCAACCTGCCCCCTTAGTTTTCAAGCAGCTCATTTGTAAGAGGAGAGTCCCGGAAGAGGCATCTAAGCAATGCGCATAGGGGCCCATGCATGTACACATGGGCCAGTGAGGGCGGATGAATATTGAATGCTGGGAGCGTGGGGGCCCCAGGGCGATAGAGACCCTGCTTCCAGCTTTCTAAAGATTCACCATGCCGCTCTTCAACCTCTACCCGCTTTCTAGCCTATCCATTCTCCTTGCCGCACCCAAAACATCTTCCCATGGGCGCAGCAGCGATGAATGCATAACTCCAGCAAACACAACTAGCCTTTATTAAATAGCAGTTGATTTTCAATATAAATTATATTTTCATCAATTTTAGAAGAATTGATTTCTCGGTTTCCGTTTAAAAACAATTCTTAGTTCAATAACACTGATGGAAAATACCAACCAAAATCATACACCACAAAAGACTGAGAAGTCTTAAGAATGGAAGTCATATCAGCTCAACCTTCTCATGAATTTTGAACATGCTTATTCAATGAATAAATGAAAAAAAACCTAAAATTAAATAAACAAACCTCTTGACACTTTTGATGTGTTAGCTATCTTGATCTGCACTGTTTTTTGATATTAGCTTATCATTTTTCTTTTGGTAACAACGTGTGATTCATAGCACAATATTCTTCGTTATGGTGACTGAATTATCAAAATTAATTTATTATTCTAAATTAAATTAAAATAATATACCAATAATTTTTAGTATACCAATTACTTAACCACCGAATATTCATGCTTTCTATTTTACTAGCGCATTGACAGACAAGCGTAATGGGAAAATACCACAATAACCGGTTGCTAAACCT
>JASANA010011964.1:0-16628 GCA_030248095.1 Ptycholaimellus sp. GST1_10 | reverse complement strand
TATGTAGTCGTTTGGTATGCTAGAACATGCCTGCATACAACAATTGCAGCTATCTGTTGTCGTTTTGCATGCTAAAACATGTCCAGAATTTACAACTTCGTCATAGGGAATGTAAAACAAGTATATGGCGCAAAGCGCAAAAGGTGACCGCGGATACAATATAGAATTTCGTCACTCAAAAGAGCAAGTCTGTGGTTTCTCAACTATTTTCAAAAGTAAGCACATATTTAGAATCAGTATATATGACTTGTGAATAAACAAGGTATTCTCGGCGGTTGCCAAGATGCGCGGCCTCACCTCAAGACACCACCTAGATGAAAATGCATGCTAAAATTCAACAGATTTCAGTGAAAAACCATGAATTATGCATGTTCCGATTTTTGAAACATCAAGATTTTGGGTTTTTGACCATTTATCAGGAAATACTAATTATTTCAAAAATTCCTTTTGCCAGCTTCAAGATGTTACTATCACGGACGTACATACCAAAAATCAGCAAATTTCATTAAAAAACCAGGGACCTATGCATGTTCAAATTTTTGAAACATCAAGATTTTGGTTTTTTGACTATAAATCAAGAAATAATAAATATGTCAAAAATTCCTTTTGCCAGCTTCGAAATGTTACTTAGACGGACGTATCTGCCATTGAATTGAATTGCATTGAAATACCAGTGATTTAGGATTTTTCGTATTTTGAAACATCAAAAAATTGAGTTTTGGGCGAAATTCAAAAAATTACGCCAAGCACCAAAAATGGTCCCGAGGCACCGCCTAGGCGGACCTTCATGCAAAAAATCAGCCAATTTCGTTGAAAAACCGCGGAGTACGGGCATGCCACACACACATATATATATGCGGACAGACGGACACAAAGAGGAGGGGACTGCCGAAGCCCGCCTCGGCCGCCCGCCGCTTCGGGCAGGGCGCGCAGCCCTCCTCCGGCCTCCGGGCACGGGTGCTACGGCCCCTACGCTTCGCCTAGCATACTTCGTATGCTAGGCTACGCTCCGGGGCCTCCGCACCCATGCCCTCCGGCCTACGGAGCTCTGACTGCCCTGCCCTCCGCGGCAGGCGGCCTTCGGCCGCGCAAAAAACCAAAGTCCTCTGTTCAATTATCAGCCGTTCAGCTGTTACTGATTATTGATGCTATTGCCATGTGTGAAAGTTTGTGTCTCAAGAGGGTAAGTCTGTGGTTTCTCAACAATTTTCAAAAGTAAGCACAGATTTCGAACCGCTATATACGACTTGTGAACAAAAAACTCAAGCCTTCTGTTCAATTCTCAGCCGTTCAGCTGTTACTGATTATTTATGCTATTGCCGTGCATGAAAGTTTGTGGCTCAAGAGGGTAAGTCTGTGGTTTCTCAACCATTTTCAAAAGTAAGCACAGATTTGGAACCGCTATATACGACTTGTGAACAAAAAAACTCAAGTCTTCTGTTCAATTCTCAGCCGTTCAGACGCAATAGAGGAAAATGGTGATTTTCGGGAAAAAACTTTTCCTACTCAGGAAAGTAATGTTTCTAATATTCCGGTACCAGCTCCACCCCCCCAGGATCCAAGCGGCACATTTTAGCTTTCAGGGAAAAAAGTACATCCAGATACGTTGGGAACTCGCCCGTGCCCAGCACTTGCAGATACATATATATATGAGGACAAAAGTTGAGTAACCTCTATAGACCGCGGAGCGGCCCTTCGGGCTGCTCCGTGGTCAAAAATTTAAAACATTAGGATGCCTTCTCCCATTTTCTCCCAACATCATCGGTCGTATATAGCTAAAAGTCATAAATTTAGGCAAAAAACAAGCAAAATCTATCCGCTATGTTCTGCACAGCCCAAAATGTTTCTGATCCCTACATTTCGACCTACTCAGATAGTTGATGTTTAAGGAATTTGTTTACTGAGCCAAATAAGATTCTATATATTCTTATAACAATTGAAGACTAACTTTTTCTGGTGGTAGTTAAAATATGGCCAATCGCATAAAAATAGTAACACTTGAATACTGGGCTAAAGGTCTATTTTTGACTTTTGTCTTCATATATATTCATATATTCATATATCCACGGGCGAATTCTCAACGGATTTGGACAACCATTTTTTTCCTGAAAGGCAATACTATTTTAGGATGATCTGGAGGGGTGGAACCGGTCATGGAGCATTTGAAACATTTTTTTGGGTAGAAAGGTTGAAAAATGGGGTATGCTGAGAAATGGCGAATTCTCAACTGATTTGGACAAACTGTTTTTTCCCTGAAAGGTACTGATATATTAGAAAGATCTGGATGGGTGGAACCGGTCACAGAGCATTTGATACATTACATTTTTGGGTCGAAAGGTTGAAAAATGGGGTATGCTGAGAAAAGTCGAATTCTCAACGGATTTGGACAAACTTTTTTCCTGAAACGTAATGCAATATTAGGAAAATCTGGAGGTGTGGAATCGGTCACGGAGCATTTGAAACATTACGTTTTTGGGTAGAAAGGTTGAAAAATGTGGTATGCTGAGAAATGGCGAATTCTCAACGGATTGTTAGTAACTAAAAATTAAGTTAAAATTTATTTTGATTTGTTTTTTAGTATCTAGTTGTATTTTTGCATATTATTTTATTAAAAAACATTACCTTTCTCTACAGTTGTTGTCCTCTTTTTGGCAAAATTGCCGCCTTATTGCCTTATGAATGAGCAGTTGAGTTTTAAGATAAAATTACTGCTCAAAATTGTTTCTCAATTTAAATCAAAATATATCTAATTCCTTTGCTTCTTGTCTATATTTTGTTGATGATTTAAAATTCATAAGGTTCTCATTCTGTAGCAGTTTAGTCTTGTCTAGATCTTGGCCATGTGGAAAACATATTTAATTGTCACATGGACAATACTACGAGTTTGCCTCATGAACAAGGCTTCAATGCAATGGTGTTTTAGATAGGAAAAAGCCAACGTTTCATGCTTTAACAATTCTAATTTTTGGCATTCAATTAAAAGTTAGCAAAGTAATTCAATAACATTTCAAACCAACATTTCACAATTGTTTCACCAGCCGCAACCTTCATCCATTCATAGTGTACACATAAACAAAATTAGCAGGGTGAGAAAGCGTCCTTGTTGTTATTTTTGATAATATGCACCTGCACAGGCTTAGATGGAGTTCATTCCTATGACAACCTGGGCATCGATTAAAAAATGAGGGCAGCGGAACATGTAAAACTGCGCATTTTAGCTGCATTGAAACATTAAAATCTCTTTCACAAGCGTGAATTGATTGAGAAATTTTGCCATCAACTTATGCCACCAAATACATCACCAGATGGGCCAGAGAAAATTCGATTTCATTTGAATTTCGCTTTTGTTCTAAAATGAGAACACTTCAAAGTTAGCAATGTCCTGGCTTTGAACTTACCTTTACCTCCACCCAGAATTGTAATGCCAGATAGCAGCTTCCCAGAAAAAAACTATTGAAATCTGTTGAGAATTCGCATGTCCTCCCCCAACTATTCCAGATAGCCACATATAACTAAAAACAAAAAGTGAGGCATGTGTCCGCTTCGCAGTCGATAAAATGTCTTCAACATTGAATTACGATAATCCTTGCATTTGCATAAACCCATCAAATTTGGAACTTTTTATAGATAACAGTTCTCATTTAACAATATACTGTTACAAATTAATGAGCAGGAATTCATCATTTAATTTAGATAAGATAATGACAATTAAACTAAATGACAAGGAATAAAACATTAAAACATTGATAAAAACATAAAGCAATAAACATTTGGTTAATGAAGGTGACTCCTTGGTTGTTTGTGGGTTATTTTGAATGTGTTACTGCTGTGCTGTTTCTGCCGTTGATGCACCTTGTTAATTTGGTGGACTGTTTGGACTATGCTGCATGGTTACTCGATAATCTCATGTTTCAAGGTTTTCAGTTCGTTCTTCAACCATTGTTGTTTGATTTTGCACAGTTGGTGATAATGGCACAGATGATAACGCAGAACGTGCTTCACAACGGTCTAGATTAAGTCCAATATTTTCTTCTGACATTTTGTTTCTTAGCAAAAATTGTTTTATGACATTTACAATGCATATTGTTATTTTAGCAGATGTTTAACATATTATTCTATGGTACATAAGTCCAATTTCACATGGAATCTTGTGATGTTTGCTCTCATGTTGTTTGCGGCATGGGGTAAACCATACAACACAAAGAAAGCACTAAAATACAAAGAACAAATTTTCGTATACCGTGAAGAGCAAATGTATTTAGGCTTTTTTGTATTTAATAAAATTACACACAATACGCGTTTGTACACTTAAATTATACACAATGAAATTATACAGAAGACACCCAGCCCCTCTTATGAAGTAACACAAATAATTGCAGCCTTCACAAAGTTTGACAGGCTGTAGCTCGTCACACAGACGTCGGAGAGCGCTAAACAAGTATATGGCGCAAAGCGCAATAGGTGACCGCGGAGCATATTCTGCCTTCCACATTCACCTGTAGCAGATGCCAAAAATTGAGGAATGTTTTCATACAAGAGTGAAAATTTTCTCTCAAAAGGGTAAGTCTGTGGTTTCTCAGCCAATTTCAAAAGTAAATACAGATTCAGAATTGATAAATGACTTGTGAATCAAAAAACCAAAGTCTTCTGTTCAATTCTCAGCCGTTCAGCTGCTACTGATTATTGATGCTATTGTTGTGCGTGAAAGTTTGTCACTCAAAATGAAAAGTCTTTGGTTTCTCAACCATTTTCAAAAGTAAGCACAGATTTAGAAACGGTATATATGACTTGTGAATCAAAAAACCAAAGTCTTCTGTTCAATTCTCAGCCGTTCAGCTGCTACTGATTATTGATGCTATTGTCGTGCATGAAAGTTTGTCATTCAAGAGGGTAAGTCGGTGGTTTCTCAACCATTTTCAAATGTAAGCATATATTTGGAATCGTTATATACGATTTGTGAACAAAAAAACTCAAGTCTTTTGTTCAATTCTCAGCCGTTCAGCTGCTACTGATTATTGATGCTATTGTTATGCATGAAAGTTTGTCACTCAAGACGAAAAGTCTTTGGTTTCTCAATCATTTTTAAAAGTAAGCATATATTTGGAATTGTTATATACAACTTGTGAACAAAAAAACTCAAGTCTTATGTGCAATTCTCAAGATTAAAGGTGCTACAGCGCAAAAACGCTATATTGCAGTTTTCAAGACTTTCTACCCAAAAAAGTAATGTTTCAAATGCTCGGGGACCGCTTTCTACCGGCGACATCTTCCTAAAACATTATTACCTTTCAGGAAAAAAAGTTTGTCCAAATCCGTTGAGTATTCGCCCGTGTACAGCATTTCCAGATATATATATATACATATTTATGAGGACAAAAGTTTAGTAACCTCTATAGACCGCGGAGCGGCCCTTTGGGCCGCGCCGCGGTCAAAAATAGGCTCAATCGACACGCCATGGTGGAATTGTGGCGTGTCTTTTTTCAAGGCTTTTTTGTGAGTTATTTCTAAAAATCTTACGAACATGGTGTCCGTTTGCTTCCACCTGGTACTCATGAGCTTGCATCAGACCGTGTTGAACAAGCAGGTCATCATCAACGTCATATCGAGGTATTGTATATAGTTTTGGTCTAAAAAGCGAAATATAGGTAATTTTGGACATAGATTACGATTATGGTGCACGTTTGCTTCCATCTGGTCAACATGGGCTTGCACCAGGCGAAGTGTTTTTTGCGTTGTAAATTGTATTTGATTACAATCAGGGTCTGGTGGGATGTACCATTTTTGTGGTGCCCTTTTTCTTCTACCTGTTCTTCATGGGCTTCAACCAGGCCGTGGTGAACAATCTATCGAGGCATTGTAAAGTGTATTTGGTCTCACAAACAGAGCCGTCTAGGTAAAGTGGGATGTACAATATGGTACTGGTGCCCTTTTTCTTCTATCTGTTCTTCATGGGCTTCAACCAGGCCGTGGTGAACAACCAGGTCATCATCAACTTAATCTCGAGGCATTGTAAAGTGTATTTGGTCTCACAAACAGAGCCGTCTAGGCAAAGTGGGATGTACATTTTTGTACAGGTGCCCTTTTTCTTCTATCTGTTCTTCATGGGCTTCAACCAGGCCGTGGTGAATACCCAGGTCATCATCAACTTAATCTCGAGGCATTGTAAAGTGTATTTGGTCTCACAAACAGAGCCGTCTAGGTAAAGTGGGATGTATATTATTGTACAGGTGCCCTTTTTCTTCTATCTGTTCTTTATGGGCTTCAACCAGGCCGTGGTGAACAACCAGGTCATCATCAACTTCAAAACAAGGCATTGTAAAGATTTTTTGATCTAAAAACAACAGTATAAAGGTAAATTTGGATGTAGATTATGGTACTGGTGCCCGTTTGATTCTATCTGGTCTTCATGGGCTTCCACCATGCCGTGTTGAACAAGCAGCTCATCACTAACTTCATCTTCAACTCCATGCATAGGTGCCCCGTCCCTGTATGGAGTGGATGAAATTATTATACAGTGGGTTATCATAACTCAACAAGTATGTCTTGTCTTTCTTTATTTTCAAATTTCTAATTGCATCCACTTCATACAGGGGCAAGGCCCCTATGCATGGCGTTGAAGAGAACGTTGGTGATGATCTGCTTGTTCACCACGGCCTGGTGGAAGCCCATAAAGAACACATAGAAGAAAAAAGGCACCAGTACAACAATCTACCTGCCAAATTGCCCAAATGAATCTGATTGTGAGACAGAATACCCTTTACAACGCCTCGAAATCATTTTGATGATTCACGGTACAAGCCCATGAAGAACAGTTGGATGCAAACGGACACCATTATCTTAATTTACGTCCAAAAATACCCATATGGTGCTGTTTTTAGGCCACATACCCTTTACAATGCCTCAATGTGAAGTTGATGATGCCCTGTTTGTTCAACACGGCCTGGTGGAAGCCCAGGGAGACCAGGTAGAAGCAAAAGGGTACCAGATTCGTAAGCTACGTCCAAAAAATACCTATAAAGTGCTGTTTTGTGACAAATTACACTGAAAAAACGGCCGAAAAAACATCAGAGGGAATATACTGATCGAGAAAAATAGTTACTATCAGAACGGCTTTAAATTAATAGCCAGTGGTGGGCAGGCAAAAAGGGGCAGTTAGTGATGGGTACCAGAGTTTGACCTCATTGATTAGGTCCAACTCGGGGGCAAAATCAGTGTGGTCCCAGGTAAAAACGGTAAAATGGGTAAAGAGAGTAAAATGGATTGCCAACCGTAGATACCTTTTTGTACTTCATTTTTATTTCGTATCAGTAATGCCAACATTTGCCGTCAAAATCATGGACCCAATTGAAAAAGGTTTTAAAATTTGGCGCTCAAAAGGAAGATCAGTTTTAGATAGTTAAAACTGTATGAGGATGTTTAAAACCTGTCCCATGTTGAAGAGGGCCTAATTTTAGCCTAAGTTTGTTTTGAGGGCAAACCACCATAACTAGGTCATGATAGACTATAACTGTCCAAAACTTAAGATGTATTCAAAATTAGCACCTCCAGAGGTGCAACCTAAATCTACGAATTTCAGCTGAAATTCGAAGCAATGATCCCATTAGGTAGTGGAAGCTACGAATTTCAGCTACGAATTTCAAATTCGTAGTCTTTTTTCAAATTCGTAGAATATCTGAATGAGACCAATTTTTCGCAGCTAATGGGATTAAATTTCGGCTGTAAAATTTCCACGTAATGGGACCACCCAAAATTTGACCCCAAAGTCGGAGCTAATGGGATCGGCCTCAGAAATACATCAGAAAATATCACAAAAATTGATTTTTACCCAAAAAGTTGATGTTTCGACCTAAAATCGCGAAAACGAAGAAAACCTAGGGGCGTCATGAAAACTCGGCGGCATCGATTTACCCTAGAACCGTTAGAGATGCTCCAACAAGGTTGCCCAAGTGCTCGGTCTTGCGGTTCAGACGGCGGACGGACGGAATCCGCCCGGACACCTGTCATTTTTTGAAACGGTTTTTTTGAATAACTATTGCCAGAATGCCTCTAGAAAAGTTTTCAAAAAAAACAACCCCCACAAATCAAACCTGGCGCATCGATTGAGCCTTTTTTCATCTCAGCTTGGCATTCGCTGGCTGGAGAATGGCCCGGCCGCCAGAATAAATGTGTCAACTAACAAGATTTTTAATGTAATTATCCAACTAGACCCTCACACTGGGATCAGAAATCCATAATGAATAATGATACTAGTAAAAGTCACAAAGGTCATTGGCTTTTTGATGACAACATCAAAGAATGTAACAATAGAAAAGAAAGAAGTAAAGAATAAATCAGGCAAAAGTAAAACGAACAACATTTCACAGTTACATACGAAGCAATGCGATATTTTACAAAATCATCCAGTACATGTCTCACGCAATTTAGAATCAACTATCTGAAATGGAATTAACTATACGTCCAATAGCAGCTGATGGAAATTGTCGGTTCCGATCAATATCAGACCAACTTTTTGGTTCTTCTATTCATCATTTAGTCCTACGAGAACATGCCGTTAAATTAAGGGACACGAATCCAATTGGTGAATAAAAATATCGATTTTATAGTATCTTGATAAGGCCACTATGCAATCTTGATCTCCGAAGACTCCATCCTTTGAAACTTCATGTATATGTTCTTCAAAAGTTTGTGTATCAGGGATAAAATGACAAAAATCTTCCTTATTTGATTCCATAAATTTTACGGCATGTTCTCGTAGGACTAAATGATGAATAGAAGAACCAAAAAGTTGGTCTGATATTGATCGGAACAGACAATTTCCATCAGCTGCTATTGGACGTATAGTTAATCCCATTTCAGATAGTTGATTCTTAAATTGCGTGACATGTACTGGATGATTTTGTAAAATATCGCATTGCTTCGTATGTAACTGTGAAATGTTGTTCGGTTTACTTTTGCCTGATTTATTCTTACTTCTTTCTTTTCTATTGTTACATTCTTTGATGTTGTCATCAAAAAGCCAATGACCTTTGTGACTTTTACTAGTATCATTATTCATTATGGATTTCTGATCCCAGTATGAGGGTCTAGTTGGATAATTACATTAAAAATCTTGTTAGTTGACACATTTATTATAGCAGCCAGCCCGGGCCATTCTCCAGCCAGCGAATGCCAAGCTGAGATGAAAAAGGCTCAATCGATGCGCCAGGTTTGATTTGTGGGGGTTGTTTTTTTTGAAAACTTTTCTAGAGGCATTCTGGCAATAGTTATTCAAAAAAACCGTTTCAAAAAATGACAGGTGTCCGGGCGAACACCGTCCGTCCGCCGTCTGAACCGCAAGTGTTGCAGACACTTGGGCAACCTCTGGAGCATCTCTGAACTTCAACGGTTCTAGGGTAAATCGATGCCGCCGAGTGTCATGACGCCCCTAGGTTTTGCATTTTTCGCGATTTTAGGTCGAAACATCAACTTTTTGGGTAAAAATCAATTTTTGTGATATTTTTCTAATGTATTCCCGAAAAGGTGCGATCCATTAGAACTCCCACTTTGGGGTCAAATTTTGGATGGTCCCATTAGGTCAAAATTTCACCCGAAATTAATCCCATTAGCTGCGAAAAATTGGTCTCATTAGGATCTACTACGAATTTGAAAAAAGACTACGAATTTGAAATTCGTAGCTGAAATTCGTAGCTTCCACTACCTAATGGGATCATTGCTACGAATTTCAGCTGAAATTCGTAGATTTAGGGTCGCACCTCTGGAGGTGCTAATTTCAAATACATCTTAAGTTTTGGACAGTTATAGTCTATCATGACCTAGTTATGGTGGTTTGCCCTCAAAACAAACTTAGGCTAAAATTAGGCCCTCTTCAACATGGGACAGGTTTTAAACGTCCTCATACAGTTTTAACTATCTAAAACATATTTTCATTTTGAGCGCCAAATTTTAAAACTTTTTTTAAAAATTGGGTCCATGATTTTGACGGCAAATGTTGGCATTACTGATACGAAATAAAAATGAAGTACAAAAAGGTATCTACGGTTGGCAATCCATTTTACTCTTTTTACCCATTTTACCGTTTTTACCTGGGACCACACTGATTTTGCCCCCAAGTTGGGCCTAATGAGATCAAACTCTGGTACCCATCACTACCTGCCCTTTTTTGCCTGCCCACCACTGGCTATTAATTTAAAGCCGTTCTGATAGTAACTGCTTTTTTATTCGATCAGTAGAATAACCAATAAGCAATGCTGATTATTACCATTATGACTGCTGCTTTGATCATAAGTTAAGTCAATTTTCTGACCGTCGATCTGCTTATGAATGACCAGCGTAGTTTTTAGATGGACCAATACCAATGAATTGGACCTGTAAAAATTTTGGCTCAAATATTTTTGTTTTTTGGAAATAAACTATGATTGCGTAAACTCTTGATGATTTAAAATTCATAAGCTTTGCATGCTGTATCATTTTAGTCTTGTTTTGTAATGTACAGTGTACAGTATTTGAAAACAACAAAGTAGGCTTTGTAGATGAATAATCAGCAATTGTTTCAAAATCGTAAGCAATAATAAGAATTGGTCTCATTAGATGCGACACAAAGTCATAGTGTTGAAATATTGAGTGCTGGTTTCACTAGATAGCAAAACCTATTGAGACCATTTGCTGCAAATTTCGAGGTCATAATTTCGACTTTGAAATCGGATCGTCGCACCTAATGGGATCGGCCTCTGATGTTTTTTCGGACGTTTTTTCAGTGTAATTTGTCACAAAACAGCACTCTATAGGTATTTTTGGACGTAGCTTACGAATCTGGTACCCTTTTGCTTCTACCTGGTCTCCCTGGGCTTCCACCAGGCCGTGTTGAACAAACAGGGCATCATCAACTTCACATTGAGGCATTGTAAAGGGTATGTGGCCTAAAAACAGCACCATATGGGTAATTTTGGACGTAAATTAAGATAATGGTGTCCGTTTGCATCCAACTGTTCTTCATGGGCTTGTACCGTGAATCATCAAAATGATTTCGAGGCGTTGTAAAGGGTATTCTGTCTCACAATCAGATTCATTTGGGCAATTTGGCAGGTAGATTGTTGTACTGGTGCCTTTTTTCTTCTATGTGTTCTTTATGGGCTTCCACCAGGCCGTGGTGAACAAGCAGATCATCACCAACGTTCTCTTCAACGCCATGCATAGGGGCCTTGCCCCTGTATGAAGTGGATGCAATTAGAAATTTGAAAATAAAGAAAGACAAGACATACTTGTTGAGTTATGATAACCCACTGTATAATAATTTCATCCACTACATACAGGGACGGGGCACCTATGCATGGAGTTGAAGATGAAGTTAGTGATGAGCTGCTTGTTCAACACGGCATGGTGGAAGCCCATGAAGACCAGGTAGAATCAAACGGGCACCAGTACCATAATCTACATCCAAATTTACCTTTATACTGTTGTTTTTTAGATCAAAAACTCTTTACAATGCCTTGTTTTGAAGTTGATGATGACCTGGTTGTTCACCACGGCCTGGTTGAAGCCCATAAAGAACAGATAGAAGAAAAAGGGCACCTGTACAATAATATACATCCCACTTTACCTAGACGGCTCTGTTTGTGAGACCAAATACACTTTACAATGCCTCGAGATTAAGTTGATGATGACCTGGGTGTTCACCACGGCCTGGTTGAAGCCCATGAAGAACAGATAGAAGAAAAAGGGCACCTGTACAAAAATGTACATCCCACTTTGCCTAGACGGCTCTGTTTGTGAGACCAAATACACTTTACAATGCCTCGAGATGAAGTTGATGACGACCTGCTTGTTCACCACGGCCTGGTTGAAGCCCATGAAGAACAGACAGAAGAAAACGTGCACCAGTAGCATATTGTACATCCTTAACTCAATTATTTACCGTTGTCCCACGCTTTTAACCCATAAAACATAAAGAAAACACCTGTCAAAAATGTACATCCCACTTTGCCTAGACGGCTCTGTTTGTGAGACCAAATACACTTTACAATGCCTCGAGATTAAGGGGAGCGTGGTGTCCACGGCCGGCTAAAGAAGAAGAAAGAAAAGAAAAAAGGGCACCAGTACCATATTGTACATCCAACTTTACCTAGACGGCTCTGTTTGTGAGACCAAATACACTTTACAATGCCTCGAGATGAAGTTGATGATGGCATGATTGTTCACCACGGCCTGGTGCAAGCCCATGTTGACCAGATGGAAGCAAACGTGCACCATAATCGTAATCTATGTCCAAAATTACCTATATTTCGCTTTTTAGACCAAAACTATATACAATACCTTGATATGACGTTGATGATGACCTGCTTGTTCAACACGGTCTGATGCAAGCTCATGAGTACCAGGTGGAAGCAAACGGACACCATGTTCGTAAGATTTTTAGAAATAACTCACAAAAAAGCCTTGAAAAAAGACACGCCACAATTCGACCATGGCGTGTCGATTGAGCCTATTTTTGACCGCGGAGCGGCCAAAAGGGCCGCTCCGCGGTCTATATATGTTACTAATCTTTTGTCCTCATATATATGTATATATATATATCTGGAAATGCTGTACACGGGCGAATTCTCAACGGATTTGGACAAACTTTTTTTTCCTGAAAGGTAATAATGTTTTAGGAAGATATCGCCGGTAGGAAGCGGTCCCCGAGCATTTGAAACATTACTTTTTTGGGTAGAAAGGCTTGAAAACTGCAATATAGCGTTTTTGCGCTGTAGCACCTTTAATCTTGAGAATTGCACAGAAGACTTGAGTTTTTTTGTTCACAAGTTGTATATAACAATTCCAAATATATGCTTACTTTTGAAAATGGTTGAGAAACCACCGACCCAAAAAAAAAGAAAAAACCACCAACTTACCCTCTTGAATGACAAACTTTCATGCACGACAATAGCATCAATAATCAGTAGCAGCTGACCTGATGATAATTGAACAGAAGACTTTGGTTTTTTGATTCACAAGTCATATATACCGTTTCTAAATCTGTGCTTACTTTTGAAAATGGTTGAGAAACCACAGACTTTTCATTTTGAGTGACAAACTTTCACGCACAACAATAGCATCAATAATCAGTAGCAGCTGAACGGCTGAGAATTGAACAGAAGACTTTGGTTTTTTGATTCACAAGTCATTTATCAATTCTGAATCTGTATTTACTTTTGAAATTGGCTGAGAAACCACAGACTTACCCTTTTGAGAGAAAATTTTCACTCTTGTATGAAAACATTCCTCAATTTTTGGCATCTGCTACAGGTGAATGTGGAAGGCAGTATATGCTCCGCGGTCACCTATTGCGCTTTGCGCCATATACTTGTTTAGCGCTCTCCGACGTCTGTGTGACGAGCTACAGCCTGTCAAACTTTGTGAAGGCTGCAATTATTTGTGTTACTTCATAAGAGGGGCTGGGTGTCTTCTGTATAATTTCATTGTGTATAATTTCAGTGTACAAACGCGTCTTGTGTGTAATTTTATTAAATACAAAAAAGCCTAAATACATTTGCTCTTCACGGTATACGAAAATTTGTTCATTGTATTTTAGTGCTTTCTTTGTGTTGTATGGTTTACCCCATGCCGCAAACAACATGAGAGCAAACATCACAAGATTTCATGTGAAATTGGACTTATGTACCATAGAATAATATGTTAAACATCTGCTGAAATAACAATATGCATTGTAAATGTCATAAAACAATTTTTGCTAAGAAACAAAATGTCAGAAGAAAATATTGGACTTAATCTAGACCGTTGTGAAGCACGTTCTGCGTTATCATCTGTGCCAGTATCACCAACTGTGCAAAATCAAACAACAATGGTTGAAGAACGAACTGAAAACCTTGAAACATGAGCTTATCGAGTAACCATGCAGCATAGTCCAAACAGTCCACCAAATTAACAAGGTGCATCAACGGCAGAAACAGCACAGCAGTAACACATTCAAAATAACCCACAAACAACCAAGGAGTCACCTTCATTAACCAAATGTTTATTGCTTTATGTTTTTATCAATGGTTTAATGTTTTATTCCTTGTCATTTAGTTTAATTGTCATTATCTTATCTAAATTAAATGATGAATTCCTGCTCATTAATTTGTAACAGTATATTGTTAAATGAGAACTGTTATCTATTAAAAAGTTCCAAATTTGATGGGTTTATGCAAATGCAAGGATTATCGTAATTCAATGTTGAAGACATTTTATCGACTGCGAAGCGTACACATGCCTCACTTTTTGTTTTTAGTTATATGTGGCTATCTGGAATGGCTGGGGGAGAACATGCGAATTCTCAACAGATTTCAATAAAGTTTTTTTCTGGGAAGCTGCTATCTGGCATTACAATTCTGGGTGGAGGTAAAGGTAAGTTCAAAGCCAGGACATTGCTAACTTTGAAGTGTTCTGATTTTAGATCAAAAGCGAAATTCAAATGAAATCGAATTTTGTCTGGCCCATCTGGTGATGTATTTGGTGGCATAAGTTGATGGCAAAATTTCTCAATCAATTCACGCTTGTGAAAGAGATTTTCCTCAATTGTGTAGTCTACCCATTTACCTAATGTTTCAATGCAGCTAAACTGCGCAGTTTTACATGTTCCGCTGCCCTCATTTTTTAATCGATGCCCAGGTTGTCATAGGAATGAACTCCATCTAAGCCTGTGCAGGTGCATATTATCAAAAATAACAACAAGGACGCTTTCTCACCCTGCTAATTTTGTTTATGTGTACACTATGAATGGACGAAGTTTGCGGCTGGTGAAACAATTGCGAAATGTTGGTTTGAAATGTTATTGAATTACTTTGCTAACTTTTAATTGAATGCCAAAAATTAGAATTGTTAAAGCATGAAACGTTGGCTTTTTCCTATCTAAAACACCATTGCATTGAAGCCATGTTCATGAGGCAAACTCGTAGTATTGTCCATGTGACAATTAAATATGTTTTCCACATGGCCAATATCTAGACAAGACTAAACTGCTACAGAATGAGAACCTTATGAATTTTAAATCATCAAAAAAATATAGACAAGAAGCAAAGGAATTATGATATATTTTGATTTAAATTGAGAAACAATTTTGAGCAGAAATTTTATCTTAAAACTCAACTGCTCATTCATAAGGCAATAAGGCGGCAATTTTGCCAAAAAGAGGACAACAACTGTAGAGAAAGGTAATGTTTTTTAATAAAATAATATGCAAAAATACAACTAGATACTAAAAAACAAATCAAAATAAATTTTAACTTAATTTTTAGTTACTAACAATCCGTTGAGAATTCGCCATTTCTCAGCATACCACATTTTTCAACCTTTCTACCAAAAAACGTAATGTTTCAAATGCTCCGTGACTGATTCCACACCTCCAGATTTTCCTAATATTGCATTACGTTTCAGGAAAAAAAGTTTGTCCAAATCCGTTGAGAATTCGACTTTTCTCAGCATACCCCATTTTTCAACCTTTCGACCCAAAAATGTAATGTATCAAATGCTCTGTGACCGGTTCCACCCATCCAGATCTTTCTTATATATCAGTACCTTTCAGGGAAAAAACAGTTTGTCCAAATCAGTTGAGAATTCGCCATTTCTCAGCATACCCCATTTTTCAACCTTTCTACCCAAAAAATGTTTCAAATGCTCCATGACCGGTTCCACCTCTCCAGATCATCCTAAAATAGTATTGCCTTTCAGGAAAAAAATGGTTGTCCAAATCCGTTGAGAATTCGCCCGTGGATATATGAATATATGAATATATATGAAGACAAAAGTCAAAAATAGACCTTTAGCCCAGTATTCAAGTGTTACTATTTTTATGCGATTGGCCATATTTTAACTACCACCAGAAAAAGTTAGTCTTCAATTGTTATAAGAATATATAGAATCTTATTTGGCTCAGTAAACTAATTCCTTAAACATCAACTATCTGAGTAGGTCGAAATGTAGGGATCAGAAACATTTTGGGCTGTGCAGAACATAGCGGCGGATAGATTTTGCTTGTTTTTTGCCTAAATTTATGACTTTTAGCTATATACGACCGATGATGTTCGGAGAAAATGGGAGAAGGCATCCTAATGTTTTAAATATTTGACCACGGAGCAGCCCGAAGGGCCGCTCCGCGGTCTATAGAGGTTACTCAACTTTTGTCCTCATATATATATGTATCTGCAAGTGCTGGGCATGGGCGAATTCTCAACGTATCTGGATGTACTTTTTTTTCCTGAAAGCTAAAATGTGCCGCTTGGATCCTGGGGGGTGGAGCTGGTACCGGACTGTTAGAAACATTACTTTCCTGAGTAGGACATTTTTTTCCCGAAAATCACCATTTTCCTCTATTGCGTCTGAACGGCTGAGAATTGAACAGAAGACTTGAGTTTTTTTGTTCACAAGTCGTATATAGCGGTTCCAAATCTGTGCTTACTTTTGAAAATTGTTGAGAAACCACAGACTTACCCTCTTGAGACACAAACTTTCACACATGGCAATAGCATCAATAATCAGTAACAGCTGAACGGCTGAGAATTGCACAGAAGACTTTGGTTTTTTTATTCACAAGTCATATATACTGATTCTAAATATGTGCTTACTTTTGAAAATAGTTGAGAAACCACAGACTT
>JASANA010011962.1:0-24779 GCA_030248095.1 Ptycholaimellus sp. GST1_10 | reverse complement strand
GCTACACGGGTGCTCAGCTTTTTTCATGCGTTTGCCTCTTTTTGGTCTTTTGACTCTTTTACAAACCACACCCCACCCAGTGGCCAAATTACAGCCACACGAGTGAATGTAACAGCAAACACCTGGCTGTCCTCAAGGGACTTCAAAGATTAGGCACCCAACCCGAGTGGGGTTAGGTTGCCAAAGAGGTTCTAGGCTTATTTGTTTGGGAATATTTATGTGTAATGGCTAAAACTTCACTTCAATGAGTAGCTTCCAAAATCTGCGCAGTTGCAAAACATTGATAAAAGCCACATTTTCGATGTTTTAAGCATGTTCCCGCGATCGGAGCAAGCTGTTCCTTTCAAAATCGTGTTCCCCAGCCCTGATTTACCCAATAACACTCTTAACTCCTCACCAGAAGCTTCCCTCATGGCGCGCGAAATGCTCACTCACAGGACAGGCTCCTCTATTATATATATGGATATATGCGGAAAGACGGACGCAAAAATAAGGTAACAGGTTAAGCTGGCCTTGGCCGCCCGCCGCTTCGGGCCGGGCGCCAGAGCTCCTCCGGCCTCCGGAGCTCTGACTGCCCTGCCCTCCGCGGCAGGCGGCCTTCGGCCGCGCAAAAATCAAAGTGGCCTGCCGAATTCTCAGAAGTGCAGCTTTTTTATCTATCATAAAGCAGCAAAAACCTGAAATCTCTTTGCAAGAGGGGCGTAAAAGAGGCCTATGGATGCAATGGGCGCGCCTACTGCGGTTTGACACCACCCCTGGGGGCCACTGGCATGCGTTTCCCCTCCTTTCCCTGCATTTCAGGGCTAGAAACCGCCCATTTAAGGGCCATAACATGCTCTTAACCTGGTTCGCGTTAAGGTTAAAAGCTGGTTAAAGCGAACATTAATGGGTGGGAGAATGTTAGAGCAGGTTTGCAAAAGCATGTTTGGAGCTCCCTATCTTGCCATGGCTGAAGCTCAAGCCCAGATACACTTTCACAGCTGCCCTATTTTCTTCCCCCGCCTATTTTCTAACCTTCGTGGTCAGCATTGTGGAAGCTGGGTCAAGGTTGCTGAAGCAGGGTTGTGAAGTAGCATCTGGAGAGGCTAGAGTCATGATGCAGGACAACTGCAACTCTGTCCTCAGAGCTACTCTTTCTGAAACCTCTGCCGCAACTTGGGAAGGAGCATTGGATGAAAGGGTGGGGGAGAATTGAGAGCATATGCGATGCGTGGCTATTCTGACTCGACTGAAGAAGGGGGTGTGGTGTGAGTGGGGTGTAGTGTCTGAGTTTTGGCATGCGTGCCTCCACCTCTGGAGGCATTCATTCCAATGGGCTGGGGTGTAGGGGGTGAGGCGGTTGGGGCAAGTGGGGCAACAACAAGCAACCCCACACTGGATGATACATATCATGGCCAACAGGGACAAAAGCATCTGCCATGGTGAGAGTGCCCCGCCCATGGCCCAAGCCGCTATGCCCCAATCCCACTCAGCTGGGGCTGCCAGATGACTCACTTCCTCTCCCATCCCTTCCTCCTTTCCTCCAAACTCGAACTCCTTCAAGGCCTCTACTGCTTGCTGATGGGAAAACTGAGCTTGCAAATGCAAAGCAGCAAAGGCAGGGTCATGATGGAGATGAGCATGGAATACTTGGTGTTGGAAAGTGTAGGAGAGGCAAGTGGTTTGGATGGGCAAGGGGAGGTAGGGCAGCTGAGCCGGGATTCCCATCGCATTCATCTCACTACCGTCCACTTCAATCCACACTATCCTTCCACCCATACTCATTAACATTCTTTCCCTCTTCACACAATCTGGTTCAGAGGGGGGAGTGGGGAGGATATGGTAGGTGTGAGTGTTCATCCATCCTTCATATGACTGCTGGTTAGCTGAGAAGCAAAGGGGCAGCCAATGGCGGTAGCAAAGAGAGGAGGGTTGAAATTGGTAATGTCCTGGTTCAATCGGCTGACAGGCCCTAATCTTCACCCACTGTCCATGCATTTCCACTTGGATGGGTTTACAAAGAAGTTGGGACAGAGTAGAGGAGGTAGAGGTTAGGAGGTGTAACAGGAATTGGACTTGAATCCTGGTGGCGTTTTTGCAGATGGAGCGTGCAAGCTGGGCAAAGGCGTGGACATTGTCTTGCTGTAGCTCCTTGTACAGCGCCTGCAGCCTTGGCGCCAAACCTGCTTGCAGCATCAACGCCGTTGTATTCCACTCCTTTCCTTTACCCAACCCCATCTGTCCTTCCTCACTCTCCCTTTGTTGGGAGGTTAGCTGGGTAGGGGGTTCAAAGGTGAGAATGTGGTACCACAAGTTTTGGGCAGTGGGCATGAGCAAGAAGTTGGAATAGTGAATTGTGGGTCAGTCGGCAGTGGCAGTGAAGGCAAGCTCGCCGCTGTTGGTGATGAAGGTGCGGTTGCGCATGGTACCCTTCAGGACTCCCACTGGCAGCACCTGTTCTTGCACCTCTTTTTCCACCTCCCACCGCACTGTGGCGTTGTTGAAAGGCAGGGTGCAATTGGAGCAGGAGTAAATGCAGGGGGAGAGGTTGACTGACATACTGGCGGGTGCTGCCTCTCCATGCACTGCCATCACTTCTATCAGCTCCAGCTCACATGTGATAGCCTCTCGCTGTTGCCATACGCAACATCCTAATATCGGCAGACCTCACTAAGACTGCTTTATTCGGGTCCACCCAAGGGGGCGTTCCCATTGACCCTGACTAGGCAGGGGAAAGGCTCCCCACAGAGAAAGGGCAGGAAGAGAAGTAGAATCACACACAGCAATGGGCATAGAAGCATGTGGGATTCACAGTGACGGCAGATTGTACTTGTGCAATGGAAAAGGCTTGCAGGAGATTCCAGTTGGGTCTAGTGAGAGGGAAAAATGTCTGGATTGTCAGCCCTAATGTTCCATACCTGAGCTTGGTCAGGGGCTCGGGGGGCAGGAAAAGGCAGCCATTAAAAGGGCTGAATTGGGAGTCATAATCGGGAAGGACAGGGCCTGTGAAATGGAGAAGGGGCAGTGGAGGTGAGGCGCTACAGGAGGCTCAGAGAACTTGCACTGCTGGACATGGAATTGAAGGATGGGGGTTAAAAGAGGAGGGGTGTGTGGCAGCAGGGATGGAGGGCAGGGGGCAGAGGAAGGCACAGTGGGCCTCAACCAGATGCCGCAGCACTGCTGGTGGGCTACAAAACACACGGAGAGAAATAAATGGAAAGGGGAGTGCAGGAGGAGGGGGCAGGGGGCTGTCATGGGAGCACCGTTGCTGCTGAGAGGAGGCTGCTACCAGTTGCCGCAGAGCCCCTCCACCGCAGCAGCACTGCAGAACAGGGGGCCAGAAGAGAGGCAAAAAAGGGATGAAGGGGGACCATGAATAGAGGCTGGCAGAGCCCTCAACTGCAGCCTCCTGTGGTTGAATGAAGGGTAGAGGATGAGGAAGTCTTGGTCCGGGAGAAGAGGTGCAGAGGCTGGCCTTGAAGCTCAGATCACAGCCTTCCTCCTCCTTGCTCTCCAGGCTCCCCCGTCCACTGCAGCTGGACAGAAGAGGAGGAGTTTGAGAAGGCAAAAGGGGACCATGAGCTGAGGCTGAGCTAAGGGCTGAGTGGCCCTCAGCTGCAGCCAAAGACGCTTGAGAAGTTGATGATTTGTTGCCCCAGCGGCGGCGACGGCGGCGCCGGCGCTGGCAGGGGCTGGGGTCCAGGTTTGGTTGGCTGGCTGCTGGTGTCCTGGCTGGGGCATTGGGCACTGGGGGTGGCGGTGGTGCTGGGCGGGGCCGGGGCCTGCAGCCGGGGGGGGGGGGGGGTGGGGGGAGCTCGGGGGCCTCCTTGCGCTGGCTGGCAAGGCAGGCAGAGGCTGGCATCCCCACACTGGGGGGGGCGGGGCAGGCGGGGCAGGCTTGGCTGGAGATGGGGCGCTGGGGGGGGGGGGGGGGGGGGGGGGTGGGGGGGCTGGGTGTGGCGGGTGGGGGGCGGGCCTGGGTGGGGGGTGGGGTGGGGGCTTCCGCCGCGCTGAGGGGGCCCCGGGGGGGGGGGGGGGGGGGGGGCAGGCAGGAGGGGGTGGGAGCGGAGGGGTCTGGGGCGGGCTTGGGCGGCGGGGGGCGGGGAGGGGCGGGGCGGCGGGGGGCATGGCCTGGTAGGGAGAGGCTCTGCTGCGCGGGCGGGCTGGGGGGGCCTCGTGGTTGGAGACGAGGCAGGCGTTGGGGCTAGAGGCCGATTTGCGCTCACTGGAGTCCTCCCCGCGCTTGCAGGCAGAGCAGGAGTTCTGAGGCTTGGTGTAGCCGGTGATGTTGTGCCAGGTGCCGGGCGGTGGGCCGGACTTGAGGCAGGCGGAGCAGAAGGCGTCGTTGTCCTGCTCCATGGAGGAAAGAGCCAGGCGACGCAGTAGAGGAAGAAGAAAAAGAAGGGGGGACCAATTGATAGTGGGCCTAGCTCCAGCCAGGGGCCCACAAGACACGCACATGAAGTCCAGACAATTTTTTGACTGGACTGGCAGTGGCGTGATGGCATCCTGGATGGAGTGGATGCTGGCGGCTGGCTGATCAGGCACCGCGCTGTGGCTTCTGGCTCCGGTCTTGTCGCCTAGAAGCTTGGGAAAACGGCAGGACCAGATTTGAAGGTCTGGGGATGATTAGGCAACTGGGTAGGCGGGGCCTACTGAACTTCAGCCCTCCATGCGCTGTGGCTGCCAGGCGTCCCTGGCAGAGGCAGAGATGAAAGAAGGGCTGATCCGGAAGCTGCTAGGGAAATACTTCTTTCAGAAGTCAGAAATCAAAAGTACTGGTTCAGGCTTCAACTCTCACTAAGACTGCTTTATTTGGGTCCACCCAAGGGGGCGTTCCCATTGACCCTGACAAGGCATGGGAAATCTTTACCCAACCCTATCTGTCCCTCCTCACTCTTCTTTTGTTGTGAGGTTAGATGAGTAGGAGGTTCAAAGGTAAGGATGTGGTACCACAAGTTCTGGGCGGTGGGCATGAGTGAGAAGTTGGAATATTGAATTGTGGGTCAGTCGGCGGTGGCGGTGAAGGCCGGCTCACCACTGTCGGTGATGAAGGTGCGGTTGCGCATGGTACCCATCAGGACTCCCACCGGCAGCACCTGTTCCTGCACCTCTTTATCCACTTTCCACTGCACCATGGCATTGTTGAAAGGCAGGGTGCAATTGGAGTGGGAATAAATGCAGGGTGAGAGGTCAATTGACATGATGGTGGGAGCCACTTCTCCATGCACTGCCATCACTTCTATTAGCTCTAGCTCACATGTGATAGCCTCTTGCTCTTGCCATACACAACACCCTAATATCGGCAGACCCCAACTTTTATCCAGCTTCTGCTCAAATTTCCACAAGTCTATTCCAGCTGCTACCCACTCTAATGCTCCCTCATTGCATCGATTGCTTTCCTTCATCAACTTGCACTCATTGGGCAGGACAGGGAGAGTGTGCACAAATTCCTCCTCTGTGGCATGAGTGTAGAGAAGGAAAACTTTGTGGCAATAGATATGTTGGTATTTGTGGCATACGTGGCCCTCGGTTCGGTGAGGCCACTGATTGGGGGCATAGAGGCAAAGGGTGACTCTGTGCAGGGGTTGGAAGGTGGAAATGGTGGGTGTAGAGCACTGGTGGGGTGGCGGTACCTTCCACCATGCTCCTCCTGTCGCCGATGAGCACAGGTGCGGCACTTCCGACCACTTCCCTTCCAATTTCCCCGCCCACACTCCTTGACTAGTCAGCAGACAGAGCAATAAGAGGCTGAGGGCCAAGAATATGGAGGCAAGAGAGGTGGAAATGCAGCATCGGCAAGAGAAAGGCAAGGGATTGGGGTGGGTGTGAGTCGTGGGCAGTGGTTGCTGCATGCCCTGCGGCTCTGTATCTGCCTCGTACCTGCCCTCCCTTCCCGACATCTCTGCATCCCCTTCACTTACCACTTCACCACTCCTCAACCATTCCACTCTTTCTCTTTGTGTACACAGAATATCCTGAGCTGCTTTTGAAGCATGGAGGGAGTATAGAGGGTTGGAAAAGGCAGTGTGTAGAGTGTTAGTTTGGGTTGCAGGAGGTAAGTCAGTGGGGCATGCGGGGAAAAGATAGGGACAGAAGTTGTTGGGTAATCCCCACGTCATCACTGCCACTGCTGGGACACCCCAGGTGACTCCCTTCCCCTTATCCTTTTCCTCCCTAGCCTTCCTTTCACCTCTTTTGCTCTGCTCACCTATATCCTGCCGGTCTCTTTGGGGAGTGGGGGATTGATCACAGGAATAGCAGGGGCTGTGCTGGCCATCAGAATCTTGTCAATGACTGGAGGATCGGCGGTCATTGCGCCCTCCTCTTCACTCGTCTCTCCATTCTCCTTGGCCTTCCCGTGACCTGCCCCTCTGCTCATCACTCCAACCTTTGCGTCCATACTCCCTGCGATCCTCCCTTCTCTCTCCACTCCTTCCTCCATACCTACGCTCCTCCCAGCTGTCTTCCCTATGGAAGGAGGGTCACGCATCGTAGTCTCTCCGCCAACTCTGCATCATCTGCTCTCTCTCCTTCCTCTCATCTTCTTCTTTCTCTTGGCAATCATGCACAAAGTGATTGAATTGACTGCAATAGTAGCAGGGGCGGAGGAGGGGATTGGGCATGTTGGCCTTCCTGTGCAGGTCGGGGGAGCACTGCTACGTCTTGTGGTCCATGGAGTAGCAGATGTGGCAGCACAGGTCCGCAGGCTGGTCCGGGGGCAAGACCAGGTTTGCCTGGGACAGCTGCTGCTTAGCAGCCTCTGGAGAAGAAAGGTTAGGTTGCATGGTATTCACTTGGAGTTTGGACAATTGTCTTTGGATGGTGAGCATGGTTTGTTTCACCTGATCTAGCTCCTTGCGAGTATGCGGGGAGGGGCTATTGCTTTGGCACCAAGAAGAGGGCTGTGGATAAGCAGGCTCAGTCCACTGCTCCTCCTGGAGCTCCTCGTAGGGCTCCTGCTTCAGCGCAGAGCATGCCCTCTGACTACCCAAAGCATTTTCAATCTTCCTGGCTGCTCCCAAGGCCTCCTGCAGGGTCTGGTACTCTCTGACCACCAGCTGACGCTTGTAGATCAGTTGCAAGCCTTCCAAGAACCTCTCCAATTGCTCTGTTTTGCGTTCTTGTGGTGTGGCAAGAGGAAAAGCCTTTTTGGTGAGGGAGATGATGGCGGCGGCAAAAGCGCCGCAGGGCTTGGACGCAGCCTGTCACCTGGCCACCAAATCTCATTTCCATGTTCTCACCATCTTCATGCTATCCAACATTCCTTTCAATTCTTCTCCTAGTGTTTGCCATGTGTGCTCTGGCATTTGGGGATCGGCTGCATGGAGTGCTTCATGACTTTCGAGAAGATAGTTGGCCATATGCAAGGCTTCTCCTTCTAGATGCTGTAGGAGCTGGATTAGGATATCCTCTCCTGCCCTGGCCATCCCTTGATAGGTCCTTGAGAAATGCTCATACCAATCACTAAATTCACCATCTTGGCTGGGGTTTGTGTACAGCTTACACTGCGGGGGGCAGAGATTGGCGCGATAGTGAATGTGTGCTGCTTGCTGCTGTCCATCATTCATTCCACCCACTCCTCCTCCGCCTCCTCCACCACCTCCACCAACGTGCATCTGCTCTACCTCATTGTCAGCATGGTCTGCTGCCATCTCTGGGGGATTATGAGGGTGAAGAGGGTTGATGAGAGGTTGTTGAGGAGGGGGAAGAGGAGGTGGTTGAGCTGCTGGGAGAAAGAGGTGAACTTTGTTGATGAGGTCCTGTTGGCAAGCCTGGGCATTGTCCACATGGGCGTCGAGGACTCATTGCAGGTCTGCCAAGCAAGCTTCCAGCACCTGCGCCTGGGGTACTGCTGCTGGGACAGGAACCGTGGTGAGCTGCTGCTCCAACTGGGCATGCTCTTGAGCCAAGTGCTGGTGCTCTGCTTCTACTTCTGCTAGTTTGTTCTCTCTCTGCTGTAGCCTAGCTTCTAGACCTTCTACTCTCTCTGCTATGAGTTTGTCTTCATGTGCCAGATTTTCTTCTGGAGTATCCTCAAAGAGAGTCTCTTCTAGGGTCTCTTCTCAGGTCCCTTCTAGGGTCCCTTCACTGGCTTGAGATTGAGGAGTACAAGGCAAACCTTGGAGTCCTTCTGCACCTCCGGCCTGTCGCGGAGGAGTCCTGCACCTGTCCGGCTGCTCTCCTTGTGTGTCCGGGCTGGGACTGTGGCTGTTGTCGCAGGCTGCTGCGAGTCTTCCATGCTCTGCTCTTGCTTGTCTGTCTCGTCGCTGTTGGGTGACTACCTCTGGAGGGAGGTGAATGTGGCAACTCAGATTTGCTGCCTAGGAAGTATGAAGCTGGATCAAAGTGACTGAGGTCTTGGCAGGATAGTGATGCAACTATTCCTGCCGATTTGACCAAGATAGAAGGTTCCAACAAAAGATATATGCTTCTATCTGCACCTGGCTATGGGTGATTATGAATGTGGCCAAATGTGATTATGAAATGCTTTGCTGTCTTCCTTCCCACACTGACGTTTTTTGCACTAGGGCCATTCAAACCCCCGGCGTTTTTGGGCAACCTGGAGCTGCTCACACTCCTGGCGTTTTCTGTGCTGAGGCCACTCACACCTCCGGCGCTGATTTGATCTACCCCAGGCCGCTCACACCCCAACGTTTGATTTCAGGAGGCTGTTCCCACCCCCACGCTGGCAATTTAGGAAGACACTGCCTTTCTCCCCAAGTTCCTACCCGGATCAGCCAAACAGGGAGAAGACAGACTCTGATACTGATTTACAACTCAGGCAGAGTGCTTGGTTGGATGCTGCTGAGACTCTCACTCCACTTGAACAATCCATTCCGCTCTTTCTTGTCTTTCTTATTCCATATACACCACTGCACCCAAACTCAAACTCAATCACCAAAGCAAAGCAGAAAGAAGTTGGTATTGAGCTGGGTCAAGGTGCCCGAAGGCGGCGGTTAGGGAGGGTTATGGGGAGGGGACTATTCGATGAGGTTGATTAGACAGAGGACCAAACAACCACATGACTGCTACCACATAGTGAGGCCACATTTCCAGCGGCTCATGCCGTCCTTATTGAGTACTGCCCATGGGCCGCGATGTTGGGGTGTTGAGGAAGATGGAGATGTTAGAGTTTATGTGAATCGAGAAGCCAAAGCAAAAGACTAGACTGATGGCATGATGGTGAAATGGGGGGGGGGGGTTAAGTAGGGAGAAGGAGGTGGGTTGCAGTGCGAGGGACGACAAGAGGGAAGGAATGGAATGATAGCGGGGGAGCACGTGAAGTGGGGTTGGGAAAAGGTTTTGAATGCCACTGACATGTCGTCGTACTACGCATCTAAAAACTCCACAGGTCATTCTTAAGCAGGCAGCAATTTATGGCATAAATATAGTATTCTATCTCTTTTACAAACGTGAATTGATTGAGAAATTTTGCCAGAAAACTTATGCCACCATAAATATCACTAGATGGGCCAGGATATTTCCTAAAACACGTAATTCTTGGATTTTTGAATTTCGCTTTTGTTCTAAAATGAGAGTACTTCAAAGAAAGAGATGTCATGTTTTTGCCCGCGGAGTGGCCCGAAGGGCCGCTCTGCGGTCTATAGAGGTTACAGAACTTTTGTCCTCATATATATGTATATATCTGTATCTGGAAATGCTGGGAACGGGCGAATTCTCAACGGATTTGGACAAACTTTTTTTTTCCTGAAAGGTAATAATATTTTAGGAAGATCTGGAGGGGTAGACCCGGAATTTTAGCATTTGAAACATTACTTTTTTGGGTAGAAAGTTTGAAAAATTGGGTATGTTAAGAAATGGCGAATTCTCAACAGATTTGGACAAACTTTTTTTTTGGCGAAAGGTAATAACATTTTAGTAAGATCTGGATGGGTGGAACCAGTCCCGGATCATTTGAAACATTACTTTTTTGGGTAGAAAGGTTGAAGAATGGGGTATGTTGAGAAATGGCGAATTCTCAACGGATCTGGACAAACTTTTTTTTTGCTTAAAGGTAATAACATTTTAGAAAGATCTGGATGGGTGGAACCGGTCCCGGAATATTTGAAACATTACTTTTTGGGTAGAACGGTTGAAAAATGGGGTATGTTGAGAAATGGCGAATTCTCAACGGATTTTGACAAACTTTTTTTTGCTGAAAGGTAATAACATTTTAGAAAGATCTGGATGGGTGTAACCGGTCCCAGAGCATTTGAAACATTACTTTTTTGGGTAGAAAGGTTGAAACATTGGGTATGTTGAGAAATGGAGAATTCTCAACGGATTCGGACAAATTTTTTTTTGCTGAAAGGTAATAACATTTTAGAAAGATCTGGATGGGTGGAACCGGTCCTGGAGCATTTGAAACTATACTTTTTTGGGTAAAATGGTTGAAAAATAGGGTATGTTGAGAAATGGCGAATTCTCCATGGATCTTGACAAACTTTTTTTCCGGAAAGCTAATAAAATATTAAGAATATCTGGAGGGGTGGAACTGAGCCCAAAGCATTTGAAACATTACTTTTCTGGGTAGAACGTTGGAAAATTGCAATATATGGTTTTTGTGCTGTAATACCTGAAGTCTTGAGAATTGCACAGAAGACTTGATTTTTTTGTTTACTGTCTTATATGTTGATTCTAAATCTGTGCTTACTTTTGAAATTGGTTGAGAAACCATATACTTGCTTTTTTGAGTAACAAAATGTCATATATAGGATGTGCTCCGCGGTCACCTATTGCGCTTTGCGCCATATACTTGTTTACCACTTTTTTCTGGTTTTTTCAAAACTTCTAAAATTCTAAGGTAAAAATCAAAATTCTACGTTTTCCCCATCGAGATCTCCTTACAAGCTTTTGATTGGTGTATAAATGTCCATGGTTTGTTTCAATATCCAAGGCGCTGAATCTCGGGACATGCAACCACCCAAAAACTCGATCACCCATTCATAACTAGGGCGCTATCGCACCCTACGATGTCCTAGGTTTCATCCAATACCCAAGGAGCTCAAACTCGGGACATGCAAGTCCAAAAAACTCGATCATCCATTCATAACTAGGGCGCTGTCGCGCCCTAGGATATATATATATATATATATATTATCAAATTTAAGTTCTAGCATTGACCCTCAAAAATTACATCCTGGTCAAAAAGAGGGCCTGGGCGCTGACACTTCGCTATGCTTGTTCGCGCCAGGCCAATATCTGGAAATGCTGAACATGGGCAAATTCTCAACGAATCTGGACCAAATTTTTTTCCTGAAAAGTAATGTACTTTTAGGAAGATATCGTAGGTAGAAACATTTCTTTTCTAGGTAGAGGGGTTGAAAAATTTCAATATACAGTTTTAACATGGGGGATGATTTATTCACTCATGATTTCAAATAATTATAGCTCAAGATCTACCAAATATTTTTTGCAAAAATTTATCAGCAGGTGCTCCTAAGTGTCTTCTAATGGGAAACGGATTCAATCTCATGGTTTTATTTTTTTTAAACATGATTGAATGTTTTGGAGAACTTTGGATAAAATAATATATTTGTACTAGTACAGGAATGTATGCGGCCCCTAGAAGGCCCCCCTGGGGGTCCCAAAAGTTGGCCCCCCTGGGGGTCCCAAAAGTTGGATCCCCTGGGGATCCCAAAAGTTGGGCCCCCTGGGGGTCCCAAAAGTTGGCCCCTGTGGGGGGCTTGTTTTATTATGTATTCAAATAACATTTTAGTCTAATTTCTGGATCCTTACCCTGCTCAGCACTAAAACCATTCAATGGCATCAAAATTAAGCAGTGCTCTTGCAGTTTAATCTTTTCGCAATGACACATTTGGGCATCGCAATATGGTGACATGAAACTACTCATGGGAGAATCCTTAAAATTTAGGCAAGGTTTTTTAATGAGCCTTTAATTGCCTCTTTCTGCTCGCCACCCTGCTTTGGGAGCTCAGCGGAAATAATTTGTTCTCAAGTTATAACCCAGAAACCTAATGTTTCAATGCCCAAAAAGTGAGGTAGGGGTTAATATTGGGAAATTGGCTCTAATATTGGGCCCCATTAGGTAAATTTTGATGCTGAACACGAATAAAATTGAAAATTTCTTACAATTTTGCACAAATCCAGCAGCCTTATGTTTCAAAAATTAAAATTGAATTTTAGCTGTTTCTACTGGTAATTCGCTCTGAATTGGAGAGGTGTAAGGGTAAGGGTCTGAGCAAGGTATGGACCCACAGAAATTAGTCTAAAATGTTGTTTTAATGCATGCTAAGACAAGCCCCAACAGGGGCCAACTTTTGGGATCCCCAGGGGCCGGTTCCATTATTAGTGCCAAAATGGCGCCAGTGTGTTAAAAATGTCTCCCAGCGCCATTTTGTCCCTGGCGCCAAAAATGCCGATTCCATAATTGGCGCCATAAAATGGCGCCGGGGACACAGGCATGTCCACCGGTGGACATCCATGTCTCTCGGCGCCATTTGGCCATGTCCACGATTCCATTATTGGCGCCGGCGCCATTTTTTGGGGACAAGAAATGGCGCCAAAGTGCCACTTTTTGTCCCCTGCTTCTAGGGGGAGACATGGCACTGGGGACATCATTTTCGGTTGGGAAAGGAAGTATGGGAGGGAAGGGAAGGATGGGAGGGAAGGGAAGGGAAGAAAAGGATGGGAGAGAAGGGAAGGATGGGAGGGAAGGATGGGAGGGAAGGATGGGAGGGAGCAAGACAACGGAAGGCGCCATTTTGATTTACCCAGTATGGCACCATTTTGGGAATGGAGGACATTTTGAAGCAAAAAGGGCGCTGAGACAGAACATGTCGTCTCCTCAGTGTCCCTAATAATGGAATCGAAGACATGGCGCTTTTTTTGGAATCAATTCTTGTGACTTCCAGGCGCCGTGGACAAAAGGCAAAATGTCTCTGGGGACATCGCCATCGACACATGGCTCTTTTTATGGAATCGGCCCCAGTGGGCCCAACTTTTGGGACCCCCAGGGGGCCCAACTTTTGGGACACTTTGCTAAAGCTCCATTCACTTTGCTAAAGCTTCT
Organism: Ptycholaimellus sp. GST1_10; assembly: GCA_030248095.1. Taxonomy (NCBI): domain Eukaryota; kingdom Metazoa; phylum Nematoda; class Chromadorea; order Chromadorida; family Chromadoridae; genus Ptycholaimellus; species Ptycholaimellus sp. GST1_10. Next base: position 11,764 of record JASANA010011962.1, on the reverse strand, counting down.
TTTGTGCCAGCCCAATTAGTTCCTCCATCAATCCTTCCTTATTTCCAAGTCATCCGATTCAGTGAGTCAGGATCCTCCTACATTAATACTCAGAAAGAGATTAGCCTACCTTCCTGCATACTTGGCAACCTCATGTTTCTAAATATGAACAAAGGAAGATTTTTAGTTGATTTTTAATTTTTTGAGGAACATGGAAGTTGATATGTTTGCAGTCCTTGACGGAGAAGATGTGGGCCACGCAGATCGTCTCCTTCCTCAGGGCCAGGTCAGTGGCCAGATGATGCTCACCCTTTACAGGGTTGGCGCAGTTTGGCTGATGCTGCTTGCACCGAGTCTGACAGCTCTCCAATCAAGTATGAGGAGCTAGGTCTTAGCATCAGTATGAACTACTTCAGCCATTTATCAATAAATGTCCATCCATCATAAACGCCATTGAATGGTTTTAGTGCTAAGCAGGGTAATGACCCACAGATTAGTCTAAAATGTTGTTTGGGTGCATGTTAAGTCAAGCCCCCACAGGGGCCAACTTTTGGGACCCCCAGGGGGCCCAACTTTTGGGACCCCCAGGGGGGCCAACTTTTGGGACCCCCAGGGGGGCCTTCTAGGGGCCGCATACATGCCTCAAAACAGAAGATTAATTTTGATTTATAAGAATAAATCTGCATGTATTATAGGGTATAGGCAAGTTAGGTTAGCTAGGCATTAATTGGAAGACCTTTGATGAAAAACTTTGCAAAAACCTTTAAATCTGAAAAAAACTTAGACTTTGTTGCAAAATAATTGCCCTGCACTGTGAACTGACTATACATTGACTTATGTTACAAAAAGTAAAATAAAACCATGAGTTTGAATTCGTTTTGCACAAAAATTTAACACAATTTAGAAGACACCTAGTATCACCTAAGAAATCTAAATTTTCTTAGCCAATGCCTTTTAAAAAGTTTGTGCGCAAAAATCAATTTATTATTTTTTAACTTATGTTTCAACTTTAGAAACTAAAACCATTAATTCAAAACTTTATGGCGAAACTAATTGCTCGACTAACGCTTCTGTTAATATTCTTGTTGCTGCAAAAGCGGCTATATCGTTTTTATCCATTGCGGTAAGTGATGTGCTTCTGTCCATTTCCATCAAGTAGCCAAACAGAATCTTTTTGAGTGGCAAGGACACTTATTCGGGAACACTAAATGTCATGCAAGTATTTTTGATAAATAAATATTTCTAAAAATTTATCTAACAGTGGTTTGTTAAGATTTAATTTTTGCATGCAGTTACAAGTTAAGTTTTCTGTGCGCTAAAACAAAAAAATATTAAAGTTGGCAAACACAACACATGTCATGCTCCAATCATACTTTTTTTATAACGTAAGGCAGTGTCTTTTCCCAAATTCGTAGAGTTAGCATAAACATCAATGCCTAGAAAATTAGCAATATAAGAGGCGTTTTATTAAAGGAAAAAAGAATCGAGAGAAAATGAAATTTTTGAGCCCCCTTTTTTGCAGAATTTTAATCTCCATACATTTGTATGTAAATCCACTAAATTTGGGCGAAAAATATACAGAAGTTGGCTCACAACATCTCCAAATGTAAAGGGAGGTCGAAAATTTGGCAAAATTAGCGTTTAGGAACTCGCAGCCAATAAAAGCCTGATTTCTCAGGTATTTAATGTCAAAGTGGAGACATTTTGGTTATCAACCTTACAATCTAACAGATCACTGTGCCCTTTGTTCTGCTCAAAAATATTCATATGAGAATGAAACAGCAAGAATCTCATCGATTTGCCAAAAACTTGATTTTGCCAATTTTGTCAAAAAAAAGACGATTTCTCACATTTTTTTGTAAGAATTTCACCCACAAAACTTCAATTTTCGTTTTTGTCATAAAATTTTGGTCTAAAAAACATTAAGATATTTAAAATTAAAGGTGAGCCCAAAAATAATTTCACTCTATTCCGTCAGCTTACAGATTTGGCTTATGTTATAACATAGGCTAGTTTTGCAAGGGTCAACGCCAAAAAACTTCCTGCTATACTGGATCTCCATATTTCCCGATTTCCTTTCGTAAGCAGCTACCCCGAGTCTTATGCAAGTATCTACCAAGAAAAACAACAGGGTCTTCAACTTATTTTTTGAAAGGTGGTCCAATGAATGACGGCAAGTGCAAAATTTGCCCAAAGTTATAACATTGGCCCAAAATGACCAAAATTTTTTGACTGCAGAGCGGCCCGAAGGGGTGGAGGGGTGGAATTGGTCCACGACCTTTTGAAACATACCTTCTTTGGGTAAAACTTGTAAAAGTTCAGACTTGTGGGGTGTTCAGCTCCGCGGTCACCTATTGCGCTCTGCCATATACTTGTGTTCCTGAAAGGTAATCATAATCTGAGGGGTAGACCCGGACTCTGAGCTATTGAAACATTACTTTTTTGGGTAAAAAGGCCAGAAAATTGAATATAGTTTTTGCGCTGTAGCATCTGTAATCTTAAGAATTGCACAGAAGACGTGAGTTTTTTTGTTCACAAGTCGTATATAAAGATTCCAAATCTGTGCTTACTTTTGAAAATGGTTTAGAAATGGTTTAGAAATGATTTAGAAATCTGTGCTTACTTACCCTCTTGAGTGACAAACTTTCACATGACAATAACATCAATAATCAGTAGCAGCTGAACGGCGGAGAATTAAACAGAAGACTTTGGTTTTTTGATTTACAAGTCATATATACCGATTCTAAATCTGTGCTTACTTTTGAAAATAGTTGAGAAACCACAGACTTTCCATCTTGAGTGCCAAACTTTCATGCATGCCAATAGCATCAATAATCAGTAGCAGCTGAACGGCTGAGAATTGCACAGAATACTTTGGATTTTTGACCGCGGAGCGGCCCGAAGGGGCGCTCCGCGGTCTATAGAGGTTACTCAACTTTTGTCCTCATATATATGTATGTATATGTTCCTGGAAATGCTGGGAACCGGCGAATTCTCAACGGATTTTGACAAACTTTTTTTCCCTGAAAGATAATAATATTCAAGAAAGATCCGGCAAAGGGGAACCGGATTTTGAGCATTTGAAACATTACTTTTTTGGGTAGACATTTGTAAAAGAGGGGTATGCTGAAAAATGGCGAATTCTCAATGGATTTGGACAAACATATTTTTTCCTGAAAGCTAATAAAATTTTAGGAAGATCAGGAGGGGTGGAACCGGTCCCGGTGCATTTGAAACATTACTTTTTTGGGTAGAAAGTTTGAAAAGCGTGGTATGCTGAGAAATGGCGAATTCTCAACGGATTTGGACAATCTTTTTTTTCCCTGAAAGCTAATAAAATTTTAGGCAGATCTGGAGGGGTGGAACCGGTCCCGGGGCATTTGAAACATTACTTTATGGGTAGAAAGGTTTAAAAGTGGGATATGCTGAGAAATTGCGAATTCTCAACGGATTTGGACATAATTTTTTCCTGAAAGGTAATAAAATTTTAGGAAGGTCTGGAGGGGTAGAACTGTTCCCGGAGCATTTGAAACATAGCATTTGAAACATTAGTTTTTTGGGTAGAAAGGTTTAAAATGGGAAATGCTTAAAAATGGCAAATTTCTCAATTCAATTAATTTAGACAAACTTTTTTCCTGAAAGGTAATTGTGTTTTAGGGAAGAAAGAAAGAAATGTGAAAGGGGAGTGTGCTCCGCGGTCACCTATTGCGCTTTGCGCCATATACGTGTTGATTCACAAGTCATATATACCGATTCTAAATCTGTGCGTACTTTTGAAAATGGTTGAGAAACCACAGACTTACCCTCTTGAGTGACAAACTTTCATGCATGCCAACAGCATCAATAATCAGTAACAGCTGAACAGTTGAGAATTGCACAGTAGACTGGTTTTTTGCTTCACAAGTCATATATACCGATTCTAAATATTTGTTTACTTTTGAATTTGGCTGAGAAACCACAGACTTGCCATTTTGAGAGAAAATGTTCACCCTTGCAATGAGAACATTCCTCAATTTTTGGCATCTGCTACAGGTGAATGTGGAAAAGGGAATACGCTCCAAGTTCACCTGTTGTGCTTTGCGCCATATACTTTTTTGTCTTGAAATTAGATTCCAATGTCTTAAATCGGTGAATAAAAAAACTATGCATAAAAATGATATATTTGGGTTTATTTGGGGCAGTGCAGCGATTGAGGGCATTGGAATCTAATTTCAAAACAAAAATTTTTGGGCACTTTGGGTCTATGTTATAACATTGGGAAAATTTTTGACTTGTCATCATTCATGGGACTTTTTTCAAAAAATAAGTTGAAGACCCAGTAATTGTTCTTGGTAGATACTTGCATAAGACTCGGGGTAGCTGCTTACGAAAGGAAATAGGGAAATATAGAGATCCAGTATAGCAGGAAGTTTTTTGACGTCAAAATTTGACCTTTGCAAAACTAGCATACGTTATAACTTAGGCCAAATTTGGAAGCTGACTGAAACGTGAATACATTTTTTTTCATATGTTCTAGACCAAATTTTTATGACAAAAACAAAAATTATAGTTTTGTGGGCAAAATTCTTACAAAAATTTGAGAAATCGTATTTTTTTGACAAAATTGGCAAAATTGAGTTTTTGGCAAATCGATGAGGTTCTTGCTGTTTCATTCTCATATGAATATTTTTGCGCGGCCGAAGGCCGCCTGCCGCGGAGGGAAGGGCAGTCAGAGCTCCGGAGGCCGGAGGGCATGGGTGCGGAGGCCCCGGAGCATAGCCTGGCATGCGAAGCATGCTAGGCGAAGCGTAGGGGCCGTAGCACACATGCCCGGAGGCCGGAGGAGCTCTGGCGCCCTGCCCGAGGCGGCGGGCGGCCAAGGCCAGCTTAACCAGTTACCTCATTTTTGCGTCAGTCTTTCCGCATATATATCTTATATAATACGGGTGATGATATGCTCGGTGCAAAATGGTTTCGAAGTGTATCGAGGAATATGGTAGCATTTTGGATAGATCTCAGTGAGTTCTCCAAAATATGAAGGGAAGTCCTCGCGGTTTTTCCTCAATAATAAACTATAAGTGAAAACATTTCGATTTTTGCTAGTTTTAGGTCTTTTTTAACTTTACTTTGCTCTAGCTCATTCAATTTTTGACTTTTCTTGTGGGACTTTTATTTCAATTCAAGGCCAAAGAATTCTGTTTAAGACCTATAATTTACTTTTTCACTTTTTTGAGATTAAAATATTCAAAAATGCAATTGAGTAAATTTTCAATTTTCACGATTTTGGCCCTACTCACTGAGCTGATGCTGCAAGGTATTCATTAGTAAGAATATGGAGATGTTCAATTCCAGAGGTCACTTTGACTGTGTGCGATGCTAACAGTCATTGATCTTTTTAACTTGCATTTCTGATCAGTGGATGTTCCAAAACTGGTGAACTCAAAATTTTGATCTTTGCTGAACTTCAGATTAAATTTCTTTTCAGCAACAAGGTATTCTCGGCTATTGCCAAGATGCGCGGCCCTTGTTCCAAGTAAGCAACGTTATAATCCATGCATAAGAATCACTACTAGTCAAAATCAGCTGGTTTAATTCAAAAGCCTTAAACATATGCTTGTTCGAATTTTTTAAACATCAAAATTTTAGGTTTTTGGCCACAAAGCGAAATATTACAAATTTGTTTCATAAATTCCTTTTAACAGCTTCAAGACACCACCTAAACAAGCCTAACTGCCAAAATTGAGTTAATTTTTTTGGAAAACTCGGGATTTATAGATGTTTGAATTTTTGAAACATCAAGATTTTGGTTTTTTGACTATAAATCAAGAAATAATAAATTTTTCAAAAATTCCTTTTGCCAGCTTTGAAATGTTACTTAGACGGACGTATCTGCCAAAAATCAGCTAATTCCATTGGAAAACCAGTGATTTATGAATTTTCGTATTTTGAAACATCAAAAAATTGAGTTTTGGGTGAAAATCAAAAAATTTCTCCAAGCCCTAATAATGGGGCCAAGGCATCACCAAGGCGGACTTTCATGCGAAATTTCAGCTAATTTCATCGAAAAACCAGTGATTTACGATTTTTAGTGCTTTGAAACATCAAAAAATTGAGTTTTGGGCGAAATTCAAAAAATTACGCCCATCCCAAAAAATGGCCTGGAGATACCACCCAGAAGGACCTTCATGCAAAAAATTAGCCAATTTCGTTGAAAAACCGCGGAGGCCCGGCCCCGGAAAGACACATATATATATATATATATATGCGGACAGACGGACGCAAAAATGGGGTAACTGCTTAAGCTGGCCTTGGCCGCCCGCCGCTTCGGGCAGGGCGCCAGAGCTCCTCCGGCCTCCGGGCATGGGTGCCACGGCCCCTACGCTTCGCCTAGCATGCTTCGCATGCTAGGCTACGCTCCGGGGCCTCCGCACCCATGCCCTCCGGCCTCCGGAGCTCTGACTGCCCTGCCCTCCGCGGCAGGCGGCCTTCGGCCGCGCAAAAATTCTATATGCTGGGATCAACAGACACCAGTCGTTGGATTTGAAAGAAGGATTAAAAAGAAACTGAAGATTTCATATGCTGCAAAAGAAATGAAAAGTGTGACCGCGCGAAGCGCGGCCACTGACATATATTACTAGTATATATATATATATATATCCATAATATAAATGCTGAGACGTGTCTGTCCACCAGACATTCGGCGCAGGCCCAATTAAACAGCTGCAGGCAAAGTAAAGGCATTTTTGGGTAAATCGAGGGCGTAGAACGCGAATTTGAAATATATGGAGGGATCCGAGCACGAGAATGTGCTTAAAACATCAAAAGTTTGAGTAAAATGGTCATGTTGGAAGGTTTTTCGGGCACAACTTTTGCCTGGCTTTGAATTTTGCTATGCGGTTTTCTTCATTCAATAGATACAAATTTTATCTTCAAAATGGCGGTGGAATTTTTGAAATCGGTTGAGAATTGACTGAGTTACAGCCAAAACAAATTTTAGATAATAAGCCATTATGGCGGCCTACCCAGGCCTCCAATGTTTCAGTGGATATTCAAGTGAGTAAGGACAGGAGAAATTAACTGGTGGCTGTAGCTTTAGCTAATTAATTTGATGTGCGCCGCAGGCCTCTCCCAACCTAGTCCATATTATAAAAGCTGAGACGTGTCTGTAGCGTAATCACGCGGCGCAGTCCGAATTCAAGCTGTACCTTAGAACTTAGGAGCTTATTGGGTAAATCGTGGCCGGGGAACACGATAGCGTTGGAACCAGCTTGATCCAATCACAGGAATGTGCTTAAAACATCAAAAATGTGACTTTTATCAATGTTTTGCCTCTGCGCAGTTTTGTGCAGGTATCCAATCTGGCAATATTTCACTCATTAAACATAAATGTCCTCACAGGTCTCCAAACCAGCATCCTTCCAGGCAGCCTTTCCTTTACAGGTTTGGCTGCCTGATTTTTGAAGTCCCTCGAGGACAGCCAGGTGTTTGCTGTTGCATTCATTTGGTGTGACTGTAATTTGGTCACTGGGTGGGAGTTTCTAAAAAAACAAAAGAGGCTAATGCATGAATAAAGCTGAGCACCCGTATAGCGGGACCCATGCAGCCCTAATAAAATGTTTTTGATTTTCATTTTAATTTTTTCATTCAATAGAAACTGGATTACCTGCCAAATGGCGTTGAATCTTAAATTTAATTGCAGATAATAAATAAACCAAAACAATTTAAGAAATTACCAAAAATTATGATGTGCGCCGCAGGCCCATACCATAAAAACACAGAGACAACAAACGAAAATAAAAAAAATAAACCAATTAAATAATAATTAAAGACATGTTCAATATTTAAATTCAACATATCAATTAACAAAAAATACAAAGCATTAAGCAAAAATAATGATGTGCGCCGCAGGCCCATACCATACTAGTCCATATATATAATAGAGGAGCCTGTCCTGTGAGTGAGCATTTCGCGCGCCATGGGGGATGCTTCCTGTGTGAAGGTGAAGATGTTTTTGGGTAAATTGGGGCTGGGGAAGCCGATTCTGAGTTATAGAGCTTGCGCCGATCACAGGAATGTGCTTAAAACATCGAAAATGTGAATTTTTTCAATGTTTTGCAACTGCGCAGAATTGAAAGCTACCCAATAGGGCCAGATTTCAGTCATTAAAGATAAATATTCCCAAACAAATAAGCCTCGAACCTCTTTGGCAACCTAACCCCACTCGGGTTGGGTGCCTAATCTTTGAAGTCCCTTGAGGAAAGCCAGGTGTTGCATTCACTTGGTGTGGCTGTAATTTGGCCACTGGGTGGGAGTCCCTAAAAGAGTCAGTAGACCAATAAAAGAGGCTAATGCATGAAAAAAGCTAAGCACCCGTGTAGCGGGATCCATGCAGCCCAAAAACATTCCTCCAATCCATTTCACCCCCCCAACCATTTGTCTTCTTCTATCACCAAATTGCCCCCCAGCCGTTTGCCTTTTTAAACTTGTGTCCTCCCCCATTTGTTTACGTCTGTTTCTGCAAATTCAGTGCTAAATAAAGTCCCTGTTATGCCACTGCCACTTTTAACTGTCATGCCTAAAACCTTTTTATAATTTAGTTTTCGATTTTTTAATGGGGTCATAAAAACATGAAAAAATATTTTTATTAAATTGGGCTTATTTTTATGGTTTTGGGTCCATTTTGATGCATAGATATCAAAAATTGGGGCCACAGATGCGGAAAATATTTATAAATTATGGAAATATTAGAAAACCGCCAGAAAGCTTCAAAAATTGTCATTTTTGTGAGGCCACCCACGCAGACCTCCGGCCAGAGCAACGACAACCCGAGCCAGGTCTCCCTCGACGGCCTCATGAAGGGCGTCGAGAGCGTGGTGGACCGCATCGCCCTCAAGCTCGGCGCCGCCAGCCTCAGAGACCTTCCTCCTCTCGAGCTTCCACTCTTTTCTGGGGACTACATCCAATACCCCACTTGGAAACAACATTGGAAGTTGTGGATAGATCAGAGGGTGGAGGACCCAGCTACGAGAATGATCTATCTCTCCAAGGCTCTGAAGGGCGGAGCCGCAGAGAAGATCAAGTCCCTCCAGAGCATGGAGGGCAGCTACGACCAGGCGATGCAGGTCCTTGAGGATGCGTACAACAATCCGACGGCGCACGTCCAGGAGGCCTTGGCCTCCATCCAATCGCTTCCCGGGGCGGACTTCAAGGGGCTGGAGTCCTTCCGGGACAAGCTTCGCAACCTCTACCTCTTCCTGTCCCAGCAGTGCAAGATGGAGGAAGCACAGCTGCAGTTCCTGGTCAGCGTGACGATGAAGAAGTTCAGCAACAGGGTGGCGACCTCCGTCGCCAAGAAGTTGACCAACCAGGGTCTACTTTCTCACCAGGTCACTCTGTACGACCTCATCCAGGTGCTCAACAAGGAGGTAGAGGCGCAGCCGGAGCGAGGAGCGCACTAGTTCAGAGCGACAACGTCGGAGACCCCCGCAGCCTCCAACTCCTCCTCCGCCCGCCCCAAGCAGCCGTCCAAGAAGCAGCTCTACTCCACCCCCTTCGTCCTTCCCGTCTCCCATCTCTCTCAGCAGAAAGACGGCGGCAAGAACCCCAGCGGCAAGAAACAGGAGCAATCCTGCTCCATCTGCATGCGAAGGCACAAACCGGTGGATTGCGACCAGTATAAAAGCGCAAAACAGCGCAAGGATCAGGTGGCCAAGTACGATCGCTGCTACCGCTGCTTGGCTAAGGGGCACACAGTGGCGCAGTGCCGCAGCCCCTACAACTGCAGCCACTGCGACAGCTCCAGCCACCATTCATCCCTCTGCTACTCCGCCTACCCTGATTCCTCGCCCGCCGGCAGGCAGCAGGGTACCCAGCAACGACCGCAGAAACAGCGTCGGTCTCAAGGGAAGCAGCAGAAGAAACCTCACCCTTCTTCCTCTCGCCCATCCCCCTCCCAGCCCAAACCGCAAAAGAAAGATGCCTGGCAGAAGGAGGGCAAGAAAGGAGGGACGAGACCAGGAGCTGGTTCTTCGCTTCCAATGGTGATGACGACGATGACGGACTCCGTTTCCGACCACTCCGACTCCCTCAACAACTGCAACGAGGCCATCGTCCTCAGCTTCCACGCCGAGGTCGCCTCTTCGCCGCTACCAGGGGAGCCCCGTCTCCGAGTCACGTGAACTGCCTACTGGACACGGGCTCCCATATCACCTGCATCGAGAAACACACTGCTGAGCTTCTCGGATTGCCGGTGGTAGCAGAAGAGGTGGTGGATGTGGGAGTTTTCGGGGAATCTCTGCGACAGCCGAGGCGGATGGCCATCGTCAGCCTCCACCTACTCACCGCCAACGGCTTCTCCATGGAGCTCAAGGCAGGAGCGCTGGAGGACATCTGTCCGCCTGTGAAGATGCTCCCGTCTCTCTCTCCGGACGAGTGGGAAGGCGATTGCCAGCAGAGTTTCCCGGGATCGAGAATATGCCGCCCAAGCTGGGCGCCGCCTACATGCCGGTGCACCTCCTCATCGGCCTAGACGTCGGCGGACTCATCCTGGGCAAGATGAACAGAGAGGCCGACATACTCGCCTCTCCTCTCTGTCAACAACACCCCCATCGGCCAGCTCCTCATCGGAGCACCTCAGCTGGAGGTAATGCTCTCGCGAAGGCAGAAGAAGGAAGCCACCATGCTGGTGAACGCAAGCGTGAGCAGCGAGCTCAAGGAGCTCTACACGCTGGAGTCCGAGGGGCTCACGGAGGACGAGATCCAGGAGGACGCCCGCGCCGCCGCCCTGCAGCGGTTCAAGGAGGACCTGCAGCGCAACAGCGGAGGGCGTTTCATGGCTCCCTTCCCCTTCAGAGACGGCAGGGTTTCCTGAAGGCGCAAGGGACGGCAAGAACGAGGCCCTCAACCGCCTCCACAGCCTCTGCCGGAAGCTGGACAAGCGTCCCGACCTACGAAAGGCCTTCCATCTCTCCATTCAGCAGATGGTGGAGGCCGGATACGCCGAGGAAGTGCCTCTGGAGGAAAGTGGAGCGTCAAGATCGTCAGGTCTTCTACCTCCCGTGCTTCCCGGTGGAGAAGTCAACGTCGCAGCACACGAAGTGCCGCCCCCTCCTGGACCCGACGGCAAGCATCCTCCCAGGACCTACAACTCAATGACCTGCTGGAGACAGGGCCGCAGCTTCTGGGCTCTCTCATGGGCATCCTCCTCCGCTACCGCTTCTCCGAGATCCTGGTGGTGGGGGACCTGGAGAAGGCCTTCCTCCAGATCCTTCTGCTCCCCGAGCACAAAGATCTAGCCCGATTCATCTACCGACATCAACTTCCCCCTTTGGCCCTGCACGAAGCGGACGGTGATTAAGACCTTCGCCCGACGCTTCGACCCCCACGGGCTCCATTCGCCGATCATCATCCTAGCCAAGTTACTCTTCAGCCAAATTCAGGCTGATGGGTATGACTGGGACGAGGCTGTCGCCGCGTTGTACAAAGACTGGTGGAAAGAGGCGCTTGAGGACCTGGAAGGGCTGCCCTCAGTGAAGATACAGAGGAGGGCGGCCTGGTCGCCACAGTCCAAGATCAGGCTGCTGGCCTTCGCGGACGCGAGCAGCAAGGCGCACGGCTGCTGCTGCTACGCCTATTCCTTCGCATCCTCCGCCTCCAGACCCGTCCCCATCGGCATCCTCGACGAGTGCGGCAACTGTCGGGAGATCAGCAGCGGCGCCTACTGCACTCTGCTCATCTCCAAAGCCTCTCCTAATCCAGGACGCTTGGAGGACATGCCCAAGTTAGAGCTCCTGGCAGTGGAGAAAGC
>JASANA010011960.1:0-30343 GCA_030248095.1 Ptycholaimellus sp. GST1_10 | reverse complement strand
CTCTGCATTTTGCCGAGCTCCTTTCACCCCTGATGCCAGTGGATTGTAAGGCAGCCGGAAGTGATGCTGGTCCTAGCATGCAAGAGTCTGCAGAGGTGGAGCTGATCAAGAAAAGCCTGCAGTATGCCGTTCAGGTCACCCGCCCCAGGCACCCAGCCCTACTACTTCGTCATGAATGGATCCGCTGCAGAGGTACGCATGCTTCGGCTACCCGCTCTTCCTATGTTTCACCCGCTGCATAATAAACACAAGCTTTACTCGAAAACCGATAGAATCACATTAGAGAGTTTTATATACACCTCCATGTTCTGATTGATGTCAATGTTGGTTTGATGTTTACATCAATTTGAGAATGTGGGCAGGTGATCTTGTAGCAAGCCGGTTCTGAACGAGGAGATGGAGTTCTATCGGTTCTTCTTTTTTTGAGGTTGACAGCTTTAATGCTGTGCTTTGGTCATCGATAAATGTGGCTTAGGATCTCTCACCGCAAAGCCGGAAGCTGTTCTGAACGCGAGTTTATGTTAAGCCGCCTGCTACTGGAGGACTCAGTGGCCCAAGCCAGCGAACTTCAACATGCAAAGATTCACTACTCGGCTTCTATTAGCCACACTCTGCACTTGTACAGCATTTCAGATGACTGAAACATAAGGGCACTGGGGATAAATTGCTTGAAACAGGTGGTGAACCAGATGCGTGATATTCTGGACGGCTACATCAAGCTGGAGCTGCAGTTCAGCACTGGCTTGTCCGACATTGTGCACCAGCTATTTGCCTGTCTTCGCGACCCAGCTACTGGCATTCCCCTCTTCCATTTTGGACGGTTGTAAAAGGAGGAAACATGAAGGAGTGCGTGTCGGTAATTGACTGGAGCATATCGAAGGACCAAGGGAAGTGATGAATCGGGCGCCTGATGAAGAAGAATACTGACAATATCACGAGCGTGCTTAGCCAGTTCCCTGGCTATCATATTTTTGGTCGAGAGAACCAACAGCAGAAGAGTGTTGCATGGAGTGTTGAACTTTTAAATTAGGCTTCAAAGGTGGAGTACAAAAATGCACTGTCTTCAATTTACCCTATCTGATTCGGGTGTAAAAGGGGGTTGATAGATTAATGATAATGCATAATTGTTTTCCCCGATGCTCTCCTGAAACCTAGCTACACCACTTCAAACTATTCAACTTCACAAGTTGGATGGAATTGAAAAAAATTAATCAAAAGTAACCATTTTGGCCCATTTTGCATAAGTTCCAGGAGGACATGCGCACGCAGGTATTGACATAGGAATGAATTCTACCAGCACCCCCTATGTGACAGGCCAGCAGTCTGTAAGCAAGGCTTCCCTATCGTTATTGTCAGCATGAAGTATATTGGGCTGGCGCGAACGGAGCTTTAGCGGAGTGTCAGCGCCCAGCCCCTCTTTTCGACCCAGGTGTACGTTTTCGGGGTTATTGCTAGATCTTAATTTTGATAAGGCTCTAACTCATGACAGGAAGCTTCAATCGTTCTAATTCCTGTTGCATTGGAAAGAGCATCTGCAAATTGTCCAAAACTCGCGAGGAATCGTCAGAAAACGGCAGAATTCTAGAGAAAATCGCTGAAAACCATTTGTCCGAACTCCTTCTCCTTCTTCTTCTTCTTCTTCTTCTTCTTCTCCTCCGCATCTATTCAATGGACGATAGTAGGTATTCATTTCTTCCCCCCACCCCCCTTCCCCGAATCCCTGGACCTCATGTATTTATTTATTTATTCAAAGCTCTTCAGTTAACCTAATGACCCAAAGGAACCAGTGGTGTAGTGGTGTAAGTGATTGGTCATATGGACGAAACTGGTAGGTTCGAATCCATCTCATCTCAGGCATTTATTTTTATTTTTGTTCAGGTAAAGTTGAAAAAACAACTGGTACCATCGCCAGGCCAAAAGTAAAGCTCTTTTTCCCAAAAATCGATTGCCCCAAGTAAAAGTCAAAAATTTCTCAAAAATATTTTCGTTCGCCAATTAGTTTGCATTGTATTTTTCATTTTCGAATATTTTTTTTGCTATATTTTTTTTACAAAAGTTTTTTTATTTACTGTTTTTTATGTATCGAATAAAATTTTAATTAAATATATAACCAACAATTTAACATTTGTATTTGTACATTTTATGCTATATTAAAAGTGGAAGAAATATCTGGTACCATCGGCAGGCCAAATGTGAGACTCTTTTCTCCAAAATTTGCAATTGGCTCGAGTAAAAAGACAAGGAAATACATTTTATACAAGTGGAATCTGCTGCGTCATCTGCATTTTGTTTTGGGCGCGCATGGAAAGAGACACTGAACTGCGCGCCAAAAACAAAATGCATCTGTCCAAGCAGCAGATTCCACTTGTATAAAATGTATTTCCTTGTCTTTTTACTCGAGCCAATTGCAAATTTTGGAGAAAAGAGTCTCACATTTGGCCTGCCGATGGTACCAGATATGATACCATCTCGGACAACACTACATTGGTCTCTCGAACAATGACCACTTTCCAAGTGCCCCAGCTGAAACATCAGAAGGCCTGCTAGCTGGCCTGCAGCAACAGTTGTAGGCTCCACTCGCAGAGCTGGCCATTGAGTAGCTGGGCTGCGGGAGTAGCTCTTGCAGGAGGCGAGGAGAAAGCGGAGCAGCGGCGGGCTTTCCGGGAGGCGGAATTCGGCCAGTGGCAGATCGTCCTGGAGACTGAATTGAATAGAAGAACTAAAATTAAGAGATTTTTCAAAGATTAAGGAAGATATATTGGTGATTAAGAGATTTTTCCGTTGACTCTGTGTGTCGATGAAACATTCTTAGCCTGTGCTGCTCATGAGCTGGCATATGTTTGAGTCTACGAAAAGAATCAACCATTGACTACTATGCTATGCGATTTTACGAAGATCGTAAAGCATCGCAAATACTGCTCCAAATAGGTTGCAGAAACGCGATCAAATTCTGACTGCCTGAGAAAGTTTCCAAACGGTTAGCTGAACCGCATTGCGAAGGAGTTGCGAAAGACAGAAAAGCAGGAAAACGTCGCTCAGGATGTCTTGGGGCTGGGGCCAGGGGTCGAAAATTGCCGACAGCAGTTCGACCACTGGACGAAAGACACACTGGACAGGAACCCCACCAGCCCCAGCCCCGCGCTCACGGAAGTCCAATTGCAGCCCCAGTTCAACCAGCTGGCAGTCAACAGCAGAAGAAACTGATTCTTCTGAAGATATTCCTCTACTTGCTTCACTGATGTTTCGCTTGGTTTACTTGCAGTATAGGTCATCCTCTTCGTCAATTGGAATGGAAGTGGCTCTTGCTGCATAGTTCAGGTAGACAGTTTTTTATAGCGTTGTAAAATGGAAATATATGGGGTCATTTCAGTCTAAACCAGAAAAATAAGGGCAATGATGGTTTAGAAAATCTTGCAACGTGATGTTTCAGCTGGCTTATTTCAAACCTGGCTTCAAATTCAAGGTGATCAGAGACAGAGGTATATTTCCATTAAAATGCCATACTGTTGACCAGGTCACACCTGAAGGTAAACAGATCACACACCAGATCATGTAAGACAGGGAGGACTGAAAATCATCTTAGATGAAAAAAGGGACGAATGATAGATTAAGGTCATTCTCCGTTGGGTGCCGGTTGAAAGCAGCCACCTGTTTGGCAAAGGCTTGGTTCTTGGCCACCTCCACAACGGCCTTCTCGCCCTTTTTCGTAGCTGAGCCTGGGTTAGGAAGTATAGCAGTGCCAACGACACCAACAAGTTCGGAGAAGCAAATGAATGTGGAGAGGGAGGTCTTGCTTGGGGCATCCTTCAGCTGGCCGATGACATGTCAACATGTGGACTACGATATGAACATTGCTGAGTCATTGAAAAGTTTACATATTTTCTGAAACATCAACCAGGCGAGTAGGAAGCATGCGCACGACTGCTGAATGGTAGCAGGCTGCTGTAAGGCTTGGAGGGCAGTCGGCTGGCGTCAAACGGGGCCCGGAGGAGCGGAAACACGCCAGTATGCTCGGCCTGTTTGGCGGCTGAGCTTCTATTGGGAGGCGGAGGAAGGCCTGGAAGACCTTGATGGAGGAGGAGCTGGAGTGCTAGACGGAGTTTGGTCGACCCCGCTTCACCGCACCCAGCCATCCTCGCATCGGCCTCACTCTCTGATCATCCACTATAGCCTGGCCCTTTTGGTTAAAATGGCTGCTAATTCGTGCTATTTCATTTGAGATGATGTTGTTGCCGTCTTTGAAAAGGCCTTCTTTGTGCTCATATATGCCACCTAAATGGCAAAACTATGTCAATATTGAAAGCCACAAATAACGCCAAAGTGAACGCAAATCGCAGAAATAGTCGATTGGCATAAGTGTCATTCTGCCCAGGCAGGCAATCCATATAAATTTCTTACTTAAGGTCTCCCTATCAATTCCAGCCGGTGAACAAAGCGTAGACGTGAGGCAGCTGGCAGCTCATAAATAACGACTAAAAGGGGTGACAATTCTCCTTTTCAAATACTCCCTCACTAGGCTAACTTCGCTCTCTGTCAGAGAAGCGTTGGGAATGGCTGTGAAATTGCTTCTCTGCCTCCTTTTCTGTCTCCAGGCTGCTGAAGGTTGCAAGATTGAAAACGTAGGCTGGAGAAAGCTGATTTGATTTAATTCAAGGTTCATAAATTGAAAAAAATTCTATTTTCCATAAATTAAAAAAATGCAAACATTTTATCAACAAGTATATGGCGCAAAGCGCAATAGGTGACCGCGGAGCGCATCCTACATATGAAATTTTGTCACTCAAAAATCAAGTCTGTGGTTTCTCAACCAATTTCAAAAGTAAGCACAGATTTAGAATCAACATATAAGACTTGTGAACAAAAAAATCAAGTCTTCTGAGCAATTCTCAAGACTTCAGGAGTTCAGGTACTACAGCGCAAAAACCGTATATTGCAATTTTCCAACTTTCTACCCAGAAAAGTAATGTTTCAAATGCTCCGGGACCAGTTCCACCCCTCCAGATCTTCCTAAAATTTTATTACCTTTAAGCAAAAAAAAAGTTTGTCCAAATCCGTTGAGAATTCGCCATTTCTCAACATACCCCATTTTTTAACCTTTCTACCCAAAAAAGTAATGTTTCAAATGCTCCGGGACTTGTTGCACCCCTCCAGATCTTCCTAAAATTTAAATACCTTTCAGGAAAAAAAAAGATTATCAAAATCCGTTGAGAATTGAGCCTTTTACAGCATACCCAAATTTTCAACCTTTCTACCCAAAAAAGTGATGTTTCAAATGCTCAAAAACCAGGTCTACCCCTCCAGATCTTCCTAAAATCTGATTACCTTTCAGGAAAAAAAAATTTGTCAAGATCCGTTGAGAATTCGCCATTTCTCAACATACCCCATTTTTTAACCTTTCTACCCAAAAAAGTAATGTTTCAAATGCTCCGGGACTTGTTGCACCCCTCCAGATCTTCCTAAAATTTTATTACCTTTAAGCAAAAAAAAAGTTTGTCCAAATCCGTTGAGAATTCGCCATTTCTCAACATACCCCATTTTTTAACCTTTCTACCCAAAAAAGTAATGTTTCAAATGCTCCGGGACTTGTTGCACCCCTCCAGATCTTCCTAAAATTTAAATACCTTTCAGGAAAAAAAAAGATTATCAAAATCCGTTGAGAATTGAGCCTTTTACAGCATACCCAAATTTTCAACCTTTCTACCCAAAAAAGTGATGTTTCAAATGCTCAAAAACCAGGTCTACCCCTCCAGATCTTCCTAAAATCTGATTACCTTTCAGGAAAAAAAAATTTTGTCAAGATCCGTTGAGAATTCGCCCGGGGCCAGCATTTCCAGAAACATATATATATACTAGTAATATTAGTCAGTGGCCGCGCTCCGCGCGGCCCCCCTTATAATAAAACCCACAGATAGAAAAATAAAAAATAATCTGACACGATCATAACAGAAAAGATAAAAAATAAAAAAAAATTTTAACAAAATAACCCTATAAACCACGTCACTCAGGCAGTATTTCAAGCTTGATAAAGCAATGAAAACGCAAATTTTTAACCAAAAGGTAATGGAATACACACCATGCCGAAATAAACCTTCATAAGGTTACATTTCATGGCGTTTTGGCATTCCCTGCCTCGAGTTATAAAAAGAATTTGTTAATGCATCCTAAACACATCAGGCTCCTGGGTAGGCCAGAAATCGAAAAATTGGCATCAGTCAATCCATTTTTTTTCAAATATTTTACTAAAATATTTTAAAACTAATTGATGGATTGTAAGCAGAACTGTTGTAGCTTTAATTTAAAAAAAAGTCTGACAGAAAATGTTGAAAATTGGAGGAGCTATGAAGTTCCAAAGTCAAAAATTGCCCAAAAATCGCAAAAATGCCAACTTTTTCGATTGTTGCATATTGGGCTGGCGCGAACGGAGCTTTAGCGCAGTGTCAGCGCCCAGCCCCTCTTTTCGACCCAGGTGTACGTTTTCAGGGTTATTGCTAGATCTTTATTTTGATAAGGCTCTTGCTCCTCACAGGAAGCTCCATTTGCTCTGATTCTTTTTTCATTGAAAAGAACATCCTCTAATTGACCAAAACTCGCGAGAGATCGCCAGAAAGTTGCAGCAATCATTAGCAAATCACTCAAAACCATTTGTCCGAACTCCTTCTTCTTCTTCTCCTTCTTCTTCTCCTTCTTCTCCGCATCTATTCAATGGACGATAGTAGGTATTCATTTCTTCCCTCTCCCCCCCTCCCCGGGTCCCTGTGCCTGATCTATTGTTTTTATTCATAAATCTTCAAGTGAACTCAGTAGCCATGTGCACCCATGGTGTAGTGGTGTAAGCGATTGGTCAGATAAATGAAGCTAGTGGGTTCGAATCCTACTTAGGCAATCTTTTTCATTTTTGTGTATTTAAAGTTAAGAAAACAACTGGTACCATCGGCAGGCCAAAAGTAAAGCCCTTTTCTCCAAAAGTAAAGCCCTTTTCAAAAATCGATTGGTCGGAGTTTAAGTCAAGAAATTTTCTCAAAAATATGCTAGTTTGCCAATAAATTTGCATTATATTTTTCATTTTCGAATCTTTTCTTTTCATTTTATTTTTTTTTGGAAGCATTTTTATTTACTTTTTTATTTATCCAATAAAATTTTAAGCAAATATATAACCAACAATATAAATTTTTCTACTATATTAAAAGTGGAAGAAATATCTGGTACCATCGGCAGGCCAAATGTGGGTCTCTTTTCTCCGAAATTTGCAAGTGCCTCGAGTAAAAAGTCAAGGAAATACAATTTTACTAATGGAACCTGCTGCGTCATGTGCATTTTGTTTTTGGGCGCGCATGAAAAGAGACACTGAACTGCGCGCCAAAAACAAAATGCAACTGTCCAAGCAGCAGATTCCATTAGTAAAATTGTATTTCCTTGACTTTTTACTCGAGGCACTTGCAAATTTCGGAGAAAAGAGACCCACATTTGGCCTGCCGATGGTACCAGATATTTTTAACGTTTTCCATGCATGGAGCAGCCCAAAAAATATTGAATAACTCATCAAGAGCCATACATAGAGCTCTCATATGCCAAAATAAGTCATAATTCCAGGTGGCGCCGATACCCCTCCCAAAATGGCATCACCCGTATTATTGGGCTGGCGCGAGCGAGCTTTAGCGAAGTGTCAGCGCCCAGCCCCTCTTTTTGACCCAGGTGTATGTTTTGAGGGTTATTGCTAGATCTTAAAATTGATAAGGCTTTTGTGCTTTACAGAAACATCCAATCGTTCTAATTCTTTTTGCATTGGAAAGAGCAACATCGAATTGACCAAAACTCGCGAGAAATTGCCAAAATGCTTCAGAACTTTTGAGAAAATCGCCAGAAACCATTTGTCCGAACTCCTCCTTCTCCTTCTCCTTCTCCTTCTCCTCCGCATCTATTCAATGGACGATAGTATGTATTCACTTGGCGATCAGTAAAGGGTGCATTCGGCCAGGCGAAGGGATTGGATAGATATACAATTAATAAAGCCGAATTAGATGGTGCATTATATGAGGCTGTGTGGCCAAGTGGTTTGGTGGATTGACCCGAAGATAATGAAGGCTGGGTTCGAACCCTCCCCTATGCAAAGCTTTTGCCTTTTTATATACATATACTTTTTATGCCATATCAAAAGTGGAAGAAATATCTGGTACCATCGGCAAGCCAAAAGTAGATCTCTTTTCTCCAAAAATTGAAAATAACCTGAGTTAAAAGTCAAAGAAATAAAATTCCTACTTGTGGAATCTGCTGCGTCATCTGCATTTTGTTTTTGGGCGCGCATGGAAAGAGACCCTGAATTGCGCGCCGAAAACAAAATGCAACTGTCCTAGCAGCAGATTACACAAGTAGGAATTTTATTTCTTTGACTTTTAACTCAGGTTATTTTCAATTTTTGGAGAAAAGAGATCTACTTTTGGCTTGCCGATGGTACCAGATATATTGGGCTGGCGCGAACGGAGCATCAGCGAAGTGTCAGCGCCCAGCCCCTCTTTTCGACCCAGGTGTACGTTTTCGGGGTTATTGCTAGATCTTAAAATTGATAAGGATTTTGTGCTTCACAGAAACGTCCAATCGTTCTGATTCTTTTTGCATTGGAAAGAGCATCATCGAATTGACCAAAACTCGCGAGAAAATGCCCAAAAACGACAGAACACAAGAGAAAACTGCTCAAAACCATTTGTCCGAACTCCTCCTTCTCCTTCTCCTTCTCCTTCTTCTTCTTCTCCTTCTCCTCCGCATCTATTCTTGAAATTAGAGTAGGTATTCATTTCTTCCCCACACCCCCCTTAACCGGGTTTCTGGGCCTCATATATTTATTTATTCATAAGTCTTCAGTTAAACCGATGTTCCATGTGCACCAGTGGTGTAGTGGTCTAAGCGATCGGATAGCTGGATGAAACTGGCAGGATCGAATCCTTCTCTGACAATCATTTTTATTTTGGAAATTTTAAGTTGAGAAAGCAACTGTTACCATCGGCAGGTCAAAATTAAAGCTCTTTTTGCCCAAAAATCGATTGCCCTAAGTATAAATCATGAAAATTTCTCAAAAATATGTTACTTTGCCAATAAATTTGCATTGTATTTCTGATTTTCGAGTCTTTTCTTTTCGTTATAATTTTAAATGTTCATTTTTATCAATTATTTATTTTTTTGTCCAATAATATCTTAATATATAACTATATATAACCAACAATATAAAATTTTTATTTATACATTTTATACTATATTAAAAGTGGAAGAAATATCTGGTACAATCGGCAGGCCAAATGTGAATCTCTTTTCTCCCAAAAAGTCGATTTGTCCGAGTTTAAAGTCAAGGAAATTCATCTACTACTAGTGGAATCTGCTGAGCCACCTGCATTTTGGTTTAGCGCGCAATGGAAAGAGCCACTGGACTGCGCGCTAAAACAAAATGCAATTGTCTTAGAAGCAGATTCCACTAGTAGTAGATGAATTTCCTTGACTTTAAACTCGGACAAATCGACTTTTTGGGAGAAAAGAGATTCACATTTGGCCTGCCGATTGTACCAGATATAAGATATATTGGGCTGGCGCGAGGGAGTGAAGCGACCGTCAGCGCCCAGCCCCTCTTTTCGACCCTGGTGTACGTTTTCGGGGTTATTGCTAGATCTTAAAATTGATAAGGATTTTGTGGTTCACAGAAAAGACCAATCGTTCTGATTCTTTTTGCATTGGAAAGAGCATCATCGAATTGACCAAAACTCGCGAGAAATTGCCCAAAAACGGCAGAACACAAGAGAAATCTACTCAAAACCATTTGTCCGAACTCCTCCTCCTCCTTCTCCTTCTTCTTCTTCTTCTCCTCCGCATCTATTCTTGAAATGAGAGTAGGTATTCATTTCTTCCCCCAACCCCCTTCCCCGGGATTCTGAGCCTCATATATTTATTTATTCATAACTCTTCAGTTAATAAAAGAGGCATATGGACCAGTGGTGTAGTGGTCTAAGCGATTGGACAGTTGGGTGAAACTGGGAGGTTCGAATCCTTCTCAGACAATCATTTTTATTTTGGAAATTTTAAGTTGAGAAAACAACTGGTACCATCGGCAGGCCAAAATTGAAGCTCTTTTATGACATTAAGATTTCTCCCAAAAATCGATTGCCCTAAGTATAAATCATGAAAATTTCACAAAAATATGTTATTTTGCCAATAAATATGCATTGTATTTCTTGTTTTTCGAATCGAGATTTTTGTTTAGTTATATTTTTTACATAAGTTTATTTTTTATTTTTTATTTATTTTTTTATCCAATAATATCTTAATATATAATAATATAAATATACCAACAATATAAAAATTTTTAATTATACATTTTATACTATAGTGGAAGAAATTTCTGGTACCATCGGCAGGCCAAATGTGAATCTCTTTTCTCCCAAAAAGTAAAAGTAAAAATCATGAAAATTTCACAAAGAATGTTATGTTAGTTAGCCAATAAATTGCATGGTATTTTTAATTTTCGATTTTTTTCTTTTTGTTGTAGTTTTTTAATGAGTTTAATTTTTATTTATTTATTTTTCAAAAATTGTCAAATAATATAAAATTGTATTTATACATTTTATACTATATTAAAAGTGGAAGAAATAACTGGTACCATCGGCAAGCCAAATGTGGTCTCTTTTCTCCAAATTTTGTAATTGCCTCGAGCAAAAAGTCAAGGAAATACATCTACTACTAGTGGAATCTGCTGCGTCATCTGCATTTTGTTTTTGGCGCGCATGGAAAGAGACACTTAACTGCGCGCCAAAAACAAAATGCAACTGTCCAAGCAGCAGATTCCACTAGTAGTAGATGTATTTCCTTGACTTTTTGCTCGAGGCAATTACAAAATTTGGAGAAAAGAGACCACATTTGGCTTGCCGATGGTACCAGTTATATATATATATATTGGGCTGGCGCGAGGGAGCGTAGCGACCGTCAGCGCCCAGCCCCTCTTTTCGACCCAGGTGTACGTTTTTGGGGTTATTGCTAGATCTTAAAATTGATAAGGATTTTGTGCTTCACAGAAAAGTCCAATCGTTCTGATTCTTTTTGCAATGGAAAGAGCATCATCGAATTGACCAAAACTCGCGAGAAATTGCTCAAAAACGGCAGAACACAAGAGAAAACTACTCAAAACCATTTGTCCGAACTCCTCCTTCTCCTTCTCCTTCTTCTCCTCCGCATCTATTCTTGAAATGAGAGTAGGTATTCATTTCTTCCCCCCAACCCCCTTCCCCGGGATTCTGGGCCTCATATATTTATTTATTCATAACTCTTCAGTTAATAAAAGGGGCATATGCACCAGTGGTGTAGTGGTCTAAGCGATTGGACAGTTGGGTGAAACTGGGAGGTTCGAATCCTTATCAGACAATCATTTTTATTTTGGAAATTTTATGTTGAGAAAACAACTGGTACCATCGGCAGGCCAAAATTTAAGCTCTTTTATGACATTAAGATTTCTCCCAAAAATCGATGGCCCTAAGTATAATTCATGAAAATTTCACAAAAATATGTTATTTTGCCAAAAAAATGCATTGTATTTCTTGATTTTTGAATCGAGATTTTCTTTTCGTTATATTCTTTAAATAAGTTTATTTTTTTTATTATTTATTTTTTTATCCAATAATATCTCAATATATAATAATACATAACCAACAATATAAAAATTTTTATTTGTACAATTTATACTATAGTGGAAGAAATTTCTGGTACCATCGGCAGGCCAAATGTGAATCTCTTTTCTCCCATTAAGTAAAAGTAAAATTCATGAAAATTTCACAAAAAATGTTATGTTAGTTAGCCAATAAATTGCATGGTATTTTTAATTTTCGATTCTATTCTTTTTGTTAGTTTTTAATGAGTTTATTTTTTTTGTTTTTCAAAAATTGTCAAATAATATAAAATTGTATTTATACATTTTATACTATATTAAAAGTGGAAGAAATAACTGGTACCATCGGCAAGCCAAATGTGGTCTCTTTTCTCCAAATTTTGTAATTGCCTCGAGCAAAAAGTCAAGGAAATACATCTACTACTAGTGGAATCTGCTGCGTCATCTGCATTTTGTTTTTGGCGCGCATGGAAAGAGACACTGAACTGCGCGCCAAAAACAAAATGCAACTGTCCAAGCAGCAGATTCCACTAGTAGTAGATGTATTTCCTTGACTTTTTGCTCGAGGCAATTACAAAATTTGGAGAAAAGAGACCACATTTGGCTTGCCGATGGTACCAGTTATTGGGCTGGCGCGAGGGAGCATAGCGACTGTCAGCGCCCAGCCCCTCTTTTCGACCCAGGTGTATGTTTTCGAGGTTATTGCTAGATCTTAAAATTGATAAGGCTCCTGCTCCTCACAGAAGAATCCAATCGTTCTGATTCTTTTTGCATTGGAAAGAGCATCATCGAATTGTCCAAAAATCGCGAGAAATCGCCCAAAACTTGCAGCAATCATTAGAAAATCACTCAAAACCATTTGTCCGAACTCCTTCTTCTTCTTCTTCTCCTTCTCCGCATCTATTCAATGGACGATAGTAGGTATTCAATCGGCCTGTACTTAAGGCATCAATTGGCAAGGTTCAATGGTAATTCTGTGCAATTAATATGGTCTAAGTTTACAAAGTAAGTTGTGCGGCTGTGTGGTCAAGTGGCTTGTCTATTTGACTCGCTTCAGAGATGACCAGGTTCAAACCTTCTTTGATCCTTTTATTTTATTCTTTTATTTTTTTATCTTAAAAGTGGAAGAAATATGTGTTACCATCGGCAGACCAAAAATAATACTCCTTGTTCCCAAAAATCGATTGCCCTGAGTTTAAGACTGTGAGAGACGCGTGGCATATGCTTAGGATGGCAGGGCAGCTCTTCCGAGCGCTGGTCATTTACTGGTTGGAAAGGGGACTAAATAGAGGATAGGAAGGAGGCAGCAGCGATCACCGAAGACACAACAATCGTAGACCAAGCATCCACTGGGGTGAATCATGGCGGTGACGCAGCTGCTGTTGCCGTCCGCCTTCATGGCCTCCTCCTCGGACTCCAGCTTGCCGCAGACGCTCGACCTCAACACTTCCCCGCACCTCACACCCCCCCACCAGCTCTCACTTATAGGTGAGGCGAGGTAAAGGCTTAGGTGCGGGCCTTGGCACCGGACAGCCCTGGTTCACCGCCGATTGGCTGTCGGTGGTGACCAGAGTCCGTCTCGAGGAAGTGTCGAGGTAGCAAAGTTCGTTTGCTTTGCTTAGGTAGTTGCTTAGAGCTCTTTGTGCTCATCACTTTTTACTCTAGCCCTTCAGGGTTAGTCCCTGGGCTTTGGCCACTGGTGGCTTAGAACATTGCTGCCCAGTGCATTGGCCACTGGCAGAAGTTACGCCGTCGGCTGGCAGCAGATCAATGTCCCAAAGCTATTAGCTTCCACAATTAGCTGGATTGCTAGCTTGCCAATCTTTGCATGCTGCACAGAAGGCCTTTTAGTCCTTCTCTAAAATAACTTTTTCTTTATAAGTTAGTCTGAATATAAAGTCTTTAGAATAACTGGAACATCAGACCTAGGGACATATAACTGTCCCGCCACCCCTCCCCCATCAAGGAAGACGAGATCATCGTCGATGAAGAAAAGGTGGCTAAAGGCTCACTATTTTTGTCGCCAGATCGTAGTCTTCTTGAACAGTTACATTCATCAAAGACTTTTTTATTTCCCATGCAAAAAATGTCCAAATTTTTTGCAATTCACAAATATTTGTGCAATAATTGACTTTTGAGTTTCTGTCAAAAGTTCATCTTGAGTTGAAATTTCAGCAATTTTTGCTTCATTTTTCCATTCACCAATGGGCAATCTTTGTGAGAAAAAAAAATATGTGAGTTTTTCACAAATTTTCCTGAATTCCTCCTGGATTTCTACCTTATTTTTGGCATATTCCACAATTTTTTGTGAATTATATTTTCCAATTCTGGAAATTCACCGTTTTTTGTTACATATGTGGCATAATTTTTTTTTTTGATTTTGCTCCAATATTGCCAAGCAATTTTGGCAAATTTCTAATTTTTATGAAATTTTCTCTTCAATCATAAATTTTTTGTGATATTGCCGAAAAGTTTCTCATCTAGATAGTTTTTTCTTGAAAATGTTTTGTCATATATTTGTTGTGCCATTTCTTAGCAAAACATAAACCTGTTCTGCTATTGAAGCAGATCTTTCACAAATTTTGTGATAATAGCCTAAAAATCTTTTATAAGCTTTAACTGAAGCTTGTCTTAATTAGCTTCGTACTGACTCAACTTTTTGAATCATCCACTCTACTTCCGCTTTTTTGGAAATATTGTGGCCAAAATATTTGGCTTTGTTCTTGGAAAACTTGCATTTTCGAAGTTTACATTTTAATTTTGCACCACGAATCCTAGTGGCGCTTTAAAGTTTCTCTTAAAGCAGTAACAAGTTTTGTCAAATGTTGCAATAATATTACAAAAAGATTATACGAAATTCAAAGCAATTTTGAACTTGGGCTGCATGAGTCCCGCTACACGGGTGCTCAGCTTTTTTCATGCAACTGCCTCTTTTGTGGTCATACGACTCTTCTAGAAACCAGTGGTATAAAATTATGTTATTTTCAAATTAAAGTTTTTACTACTGCTTGTATCAACTATTTGAAAAATCGAAAGTATTATTTGAAAAGAAGTAACTTTTTCGTTATTTTCTCTCATTTTAAGCTTGAAATAACCTGCTTAGATACATAGCAACGAAATATTTCTTTCCTGTCAATGTCGACAAGATATAATCTGCACTTAGCAAATTAGAAATATCAACTTTTTGGTGTTCAAATGTTGGTAATCATGAACAATTCCGCCCGATTTGGTCCTGTTTTTGGACAAGAACAACCGCACTTGTATACGAAGTACTGCTGGGCTCATTAGCGCCCTGCCTTAGAAGCTCAATAACTTTCCGCTTCTTCTGCTGCTCTTTTTTGCCAGAGTGCATAGTCTATAATTCGATTGTTTGCTCAATCAAATCACAATTATCTATGTTGTAATCGTCTCTACCAAAACAATATTGAAAATTTTAAAATACATTTTAATATTGATTTTTGAAATTAATATGTGTCTATTTCTAAACCTATTTTTGCACATTTTTAAGGTTATCATTTAACGAAACTCTTTTCTCCAACTCATCTATAGTTGAAGCTTCTTGTATGCCCGAAAGCATAGCTTCCCAGCCATCTGCTGGAATTTTTGGAAACTGACCATTATTGATCTTTCCTAATTCCGCCGCACCCAATGTTGGTGCCTTCTAGGTCTTGGTCAATTGACTCCACGACGTTTTTGTCTAGGTAGTTTCACCCTAGGACATTTGAATCCAGTTGCTTGCAGTCCAAAAACTGTAGCTGTGAGGACTAGTGCTACAGATTGTGTTGCAGCTTTTTTGAGAAAAAACAATAATTTTTAGGTTTTTTATCCTTTTTCAGATCAGTTTTGATCTCCAACTATACAATCAAAGCAATTTCTTTGATTTTTATGGTTTTTTCACCATAATTTTGGATAGGTACAGAAATTGTTTTATTTCTACCCACCATTATTTCTATGGTTGACAATAAGGCATATTTTTGTCTAAATTTTGGCTGAAAATATACCTTTTGCTCATTTGGCAATTTTGCCAAATTTGGAGATAATTGTACCAAGGATATTTCTCCTGGTTGCAAATTTTGAGGTTCTTTTGGAAAAAACCTGCAAATATCTAGCTTCTATTTGCTTGAAATCAGATAATACTCTGATTTTTGGGCCATATTTTTTGCTCAATGGGTCCTATTTTTGTCAAAAATAATCTACACCACAAATTGGGTCATAAACATTTGAAAATTTTTCAATGACTGAAATTGTCACAGGGACCTGAATGTCCAAGGCCCTTATGGCCAAAGTTATTTGTCCATAACATCGCGACATGCTCATCTTTGTCAAGAGCTACTATATTAGTCGACCTTTTTATCAGTGTCCCCGCCCTTGAGGGCGGCTCGGCATTTGGCGCCCTGCACACGCAGTGGGCACAAAGTCTCCTAGCTCACTCCGCCCCCCCCCCCCCCACGCCAACTTTTGCCTTATCCAATTCTTATCTTCTTCGAGCTCGGCTGACGCGCGGATTTTCAAGAAAATACTCACTAAATTTATGAGTTATTGTTTAGGGCCAGAAATGAGCTTAGCCCAGAACCCTTGCTTGGCTGTTCCGGAATTTTCAAAGGCACGAACAATTCCGCCTGTGCTATTTGCGAATAGGCCCCCTAATTTCCCTCCAGCTTCAGCTATTGAAGCCAGAAGCGGCTCAGGGTCTACTGCCTCGTAGCTAGCTTCACCGGACAGCACTTGTTGCTGCACTAGGTAAAGCCAAACGTTGCTCCAAATCCCAGAGTTCAACTGCTACTTTTGAAATTTTTTAGTTCTAGTAGCTAAAAACCATAATTTTTCTTGCCCAATTACGAATTTTTTAATGTAACACTTATCTTGGAAAGTGTTTTTCCAAAAATTTTGTGGTAGCCGAAATTTTGTGCCTTTTCTGCACAACAATGACATCTTTTAGCAAACATCCAATAACGTCATTCATTCCATATAAGCATGGACTGTTAACTTTGGCTCAATGTTGGCCAAATTTTGTAAAACGTTGAGTATGATTTGCTCAATTTGACAAAAATTCATTCACAAATTTTTGAATGATTCCTTTTGTTGGTCAAACATTTTCAATTTAAGAATTTTTAGGCAAAGATTATTTTAGCCTTGATCTCTTGAAATGTTCAGAGATTGTACCTAACTTACTATTTTTGCGCGGCCGCAGGCCGCCTGCCGCGGAGGGCAGGGCAGTCAGAGCTCCGGAGGCCGGAGGGCATGGGTGCGGAGGCCCCGGAGCGTAGCCTAGCATACGAAGTATGCTAGGCGAAGCGTAGGGGCCGTAGCACCCGTGCCCGGAGGCCGGAGGAGCTCTGGCGCCCTGCCCGAAGCGGCGGGCGGCCAAGGCCAGCTTAAGCAGTTACCCCATTTTTGCGTCCGTCTGTCCGCATATATATATATATATGTCTTTCCGGAGCCCGTACTCCGCGGTTTTTCAACGAAATTGGCTAATTTTTTGCATGAAGGTCCGACTGGGTGGTATCTCCAGGCCATTTTTTGGGCTTGACGTAATTTTGCGTTTTTCGCCCAAAACCCAAATTTTTGATGTTTCAAAGCACCAAAAATCATAAATCGCTGGGTTTTCAATGAAATCAGCTGATTTTTGGCAGGTACGTCCGTCGTGGTGATTTCTTGAAGCTGGCAAACGGAAATTCCAAAATATTCATTATTTACCGATTTATGACCAAAAACATAAAATCTTGATGTTTCAAAAATTTGAACATCCATAAATCCATGGGTTTTCAATGAAATCAGTTGAATTTTGGCATGTACGTCTGTCATGGTGATGTCTTGAAGTTGAGAACAGGGCTTTTTGAAAAATTTATTATTTCTTGATTTATAGTTATAAACCCAATATCTTGATGTTTCAAAAATCCAAACCTCCATAAATCCTTGGTTTTTCAATAAAATCAGCTTAATTTTGGCAGGTACGTTTGTTGAGGCGGTATCTTGAAGCTGTTAAATGGAATTTACAAAGAATATTTATTATATTTTGATGTATGGCCCCAAAAACTTAAATCTTGATATTGCAAGAATTCGACCAGCAAACTCAGCAAAATTTAGCAACGTAGCTTGAGCTTATTACTTGGAAAAAGGCCGCGCATCTTGGCGACAGCCGAGAATACCTTGTTTATAGTAATAATTTTTGTTTATTACAACATCTTCCCAATCTGGCAGTCCATTTATGACTGCGACAGCAAATTGGCCTGGTGCGAGGGAGCAAAGCGACCGTCAGCGCCCAGGCCCTCTTTTCGACCCAGGTGTATGTTTTGAGGGTTAATGCTAGATCTTGAAATTGATAAGGTTCCTGCTCCTCACAGAAGAATCCAATCGCTCTGATTCTTTTTGCATTGGAAAGGGCATCCTCGAATTAGCCTACACTCGCGAGAAACTGCCGAAAAGTTCACAATTTTGTATAGAAAAATGAAAAACAAAGTGCCGTCCGAACTCCTGCTGCCCTGCTGCCCTGCTGCCCTGCTGCCCTGCTGCCCTGCTGCTGCTGCTTCGCATCTGCTAATGAACGAGAGTAGGTATTCAATTTATGCCCCCACCCCCTCTCCGGTCCTTGGGCTTCAGGTATTCATTTATAAAGTCATAGCCCTTCAAGTGACCAGTCCAGCATAGGCACCAGTGGTGTAGTGGTGTAAGCGGGCCGGTGGCTGGTTGAATCTGGCAGGTTCGAATCCTTCTCGTGAATAATGTTTTTTTTGTATATTTGAAATTGAGGAAATAGCTGGTACCATCGGCAAGCCAAAAGTAAAGATCTTTTCTCCTGAAAATCGATTCCCTCGAGTGTAAAGGAAAGAATATATCAAATTTAATTTTTTTGCACGATTTTTAACTTTTAAAAATCGTTTTTTAGCTAAATGGTGTCTTATTCGTTTAAGCAAAAAAATAAAAACAACAATTAGAAGAAAAAAAATTGATACAAGTCTTTTTTATGTTTAAAGTTGAGGAAATAAATGGTACCATCGGCAAGCCGAAAGTAAGCTCTTTTCTCCCAAAAAAACAAATGCCCCGAGTGTAAAGTCAAGGAAATTTCCCTACTACGAGTGGAATCTGCTGTGTCACCTGTATTTTGTTTGAGCGCGCCTGAAAAGAGCTCTTGAACTGCGCGCGAAAACAAAATGCAGATGCCCCACAAGCAGATTCCACTCGTAGTAGGGAAATTTCCTTGACTTTACACTCGGGGCATTTGTTTTTTTGGGAGAAAAGAGCTTACTTTCGGCTTGCCGATGGTACCATTTATTATTATGGCTTAACCACAAATTGTGTGGCAACAATTTTTATCCTCACCATTATTCTCACTACTACTATATTACAATTCTCCTTATTTTTCTGAGATAACAAGGTAAGTTGAAACATTGCTTGCACATCTGATATCACTATGCAGCTATTGTCAGCAAATTGGCCTTCGTAGTGTCCATGTTTTTTCCAAGGACAAAAACGTATCAAACTTTCTGTTTGAATTCACATAACGATGCCAAAGTTATGAACAAGGCAAAACCCAGAAGAAGGTAAACAGCCAGCTAGGTTGGCTTGTAGAAAAGAAGTTTGTCCTTCTTTGTGACTGGGACTTCCGCTCCCTGCAAAAAGAAGTTTTTCTTTTCTGCACAAACAATCTTGCAGCACAATTTCCGCTGTTTTCGCAACATTTTATTCGTTGAGAACTCAATTTTAAACCATCTGCTACAAATTTTCGCATTTGCACGAAAAATTGGTGCTTTTGCAGCATCCTTAGATTCTCTTATTCAGACAACTTTTTGCAATTTCCAAAACAATTTTTTTTAGCAATTTTTTGCCATTTTTCCGTTATGACCTTTCATTTTCAAAAACCTGTTTTTGTACAGATTTAAATGCTAATTTTAAGCATTTCAACACTTTTAAGCTCAAAAGGTTGCCTACTGCAAATATCCAAATCAACTTCAATTTTTGAAATATTTACCTATTTTTGAGGCAAAATTTTACCAGTCTTTGCTTTCGGCAAAGCTGCTAACTGCCCGTGTGTGTCTTCTCCACACAAAAATACAGTGTTTTCCTGTATCTCCCGCTCTGTTCCTCCCCCCAAGAAGGCTAATTTGGCCCTTCATGGCAGGAAAGAAGCTTAAACTAAGTAGCAAATTTAGAACTACTGCAACCGCCGTCAAACCCCTTCTTGGGCTTGAAAGTCTGGAAGATTGATCCAAACCTTTGCAAGGTAGCTGCCATTCTGGCCGCCTGCCGGGAGTTGGCTGTGGTGAGCTCCGCCGAGGTTGGGGGGCTGACTTTGAAGATAAAGTGGGTTACAAAGCCAGGATTTTGATGGCAGGTACGTATGGCCTTCTGGCGCCAGCAAATTGTGTGCTGGGCCGCCCATGTCCATCTGTCCGGGCTCACAACTCCCCACCCCCCCGCCTGGATTCTAGCCTGGCATAATAGGAGGCTCGAATCCCGGTGGATAACCTATGGGATTAGGGTGACGGATAATTTGGCCATCGCAAGCCTGCTTTTCCAGACTGGCTCCGCCTACATTTCGATCGC
This sequence comes from Ptycholaimellus sp. GST1_10, assembly GCA_030248095.1. Taxonomy (NCBI): domain Eukaryota; kingdom Metazoa; phylum Nematoda; class Chromadorea; order Chromadorida; family Chromadoridae; genus Ptycholaimellus; species Ptycholaimellus sp. GST1_10. The sequence continues at coordinate 10,164 of JASANA010011960.1, read as the reverse complement.
TTTCATGCCGGAGGCACTTGGGACGAATTTAGGCCCCACAAACTCCCCAGAGCTACCTATTTATGGGCTCCTTCCACCGTCAACGAAACAGTTGAACAGGCTTAATTTAGCCGAGTTTTCCATGAAAATAGCCTATTGTAATAGGATAAGCTTGCTTCCCTATTAGCATTCGAAGCAGTATTTGCACTGCTACTCTCACTCGATTGAGGCCTTCATCCATTTCTTGGAACAGGCTGAGTAGGAGAAGATAGGATTGGGGTACCTGGTGCAGGAATCGGAGTGCGGATGCAGCCGTTGTCGCCGGCGCCGGACTTGCTCTCCTGCCCATCCATGGACATGCAGTCCGCCGACGCTCTGCTTCCGGCCACCTCCATAGGCTTCTCCGTCTTTGCCTCCTCAAACACCCCTTAATGCCCCTCAGCTCTTTTTGCTGGGCAAATTGGCATCCCCAATAGAAGTGAGTCTGTTTGATATATTGCCTTTTTTCGGCTTTATTTCATTTTCCGTTTTTTTAGTGAACCTGAATTTAGGTGTCACAGAAGCCTCTGAGCATGGTGGCTTTCGAAGAAAAAGGGTAACCAGCGTCTACTTTCAGACGCATAAGGCCAGCGATTCTTTGCTCTATCGCCCTACTGCCTCATCAGCTATCCCTGTTGGCCTGATTGCCCTCACTAGCAATTCCCATTGCCCGAGAAGCTCCACTATTCTTTGCGAAGGAGGCTGTAAGTCACAGCAATGACTCATCGATGAAGACAAAACAAAGCTTCGTTTCCCAGCATCATGCGCTAGAATTTCATAGACAAAACATTATCCCATTTTACTGGGAAAATCCGCATTTTCTGCAGACTAAACATTACAGCAATTATTTCCACTTTTTTGTTGGAAATTTGATTTTTTTTTATGAAATTTATCTATTTTCCTGCATAATTCTTGCAAATTTTTATAATTTAGAATTTATTTCTAAATTTTCTTTATTTTTGAGAAATTTTCTCTATAAATTAATTACTTTGATGAAAAATCTTAATTTTACTTTTATTTCATAATTTTTATGAAATTTGTTTCTAAATTTCTTATTTATTAAGAAATTTCTCATTTTTCAAATAATTTTGATAAAAATTTTTAAATTTAAATGAATTTCATAATTTTTATGAAATTATCTCAAAATTTTATGAAATTTTGTAATTTTAAGTAAATTTTATATAATTTTTAATTTTAATTATTTTATTGTAAATTTCTTCAATTTTGCTAAATTTTATCTATTTTTAATAATTTTTGTGATTTTTAATTTTTTCGAAAAATCTTTAATTTTCCAAAATTTTGCTTAAATTTAAGTAATAATTATAATTTTAGTTGTTTTAAGTCACAATTAGTGGTTTTTTGGTCAATTTTTTTAAATTTTAACTTCTTCAAAAACATTTTGAAAAATTAAATTTTTTTTTTGCGAAATTTTTACTTAATTTCACTTAAATTTCTTATTTTTCAAGAAATTTAATCAATCTCATAATAATTCTTTATTTTCAAGAATTCTATAAGAAATTTTATCAATCTCATAATAATTCTTTATTTTCAAGAATTCTATAAGAAATTTATTTAGTTTCCATATTCTGGTAGAAACTGTGTCCTTTGTTCGCGAACTTTCACTTTTCCCAGATTTCTATTTTCAGAAATCATATTTTTGAGTCCCACACTTCACAACACAGCAACGCACCAGCCTAGTTGTCTAGTGTAAGGCCGAGATCGCTCCCTACCTCCATCAATGCATACACATTAGCTGTCCAAGTTCCTTGGCCAAGGTTTTCGAGCGAGTTATGTACCTCGCCCCCCTCCTCCCCTTCCTCCAGTTTCTCTTGGCCCCCTTATACTCGTAGGCATCAATGCATTGATCTGCTAACATTCCAAAGCCCTTTAATTCCTGCCCCTGCTCCATCAACTTCTCCTCTGTAAACTTGAGAGGCGAGGCCCAGAGAGAGACTGTGAGACTATCCCCGCCTTACCTTCTGGCCTTACCCTCCTGACCTGAACCCTCTCCTTTCCCCTCCCGCCATCCCAGACACCTGCATCAGAGGTTTTTGTCTGAGGCTGAGAAGAAGAAGGATTGGCAAAGCTCTGCCGCCTCTTTGCTGCCTGCTCGATATATTCATTGAGCATTTAGCCAAAGAAAGTGGCAGTCGAGCATTTTAGCTCAACTTTCCGCATAAAGCGATTCAGCATCACACAACTCATGAGGTCATGTTCTTCTGTCAAACACCATGGGCTCGGGCCCTCTGGTGGCGTTGATGAGGCAGGCTTTTCCTTGCTGAACGCGCTCTTCATGTCAAGAGCGGCCAGCTTTTTTGGCAGGCAGGCTTGTGAAACTCAACAGACAAACCAGCCGCTTCCGCCCTGAGTCTAGCCCTAGTTGAGTCCTGGGCTGTGAAAGATGAAAGTGGTATTACGAACTCACCCTCACTCTCGCTGCTAGCTTCCCTGCTTTTTGCAGCTAGGAGGCCACTGGATAGGGTTAAGGAGTCCTCATGGTTCAATTCGGTTCAGAGCACAAGCCACTTGAAGCACTTAAAATCAGAGTCTCTCACTCTCCGATTCAACTATAGCTGCCTATTTTGCGGCAAGCTACTAGAAGGTGCCCCAACCACGGTGTGAGTTGTAGCTTGAACCATTACTCGTAACCACTGTGAGAGACGCGTGGCATATGCTTAGGATGGCAGGGCAGCTCTTCCGAGCGCTGGTCATTTACTGGTTGGAAAGGGGACTAAATAGAGGATAGGAAGGAGGCAGCAGCGATCACCGAAGACAGAACAATCGTAGACCAAGCATCCACTGGGGTGAATCATTGCGGTGACGCAGCTGCTGTTGCCGTCCGCCTTCATGGCCTCCTCCTCGGACTCCAGCTTGCCGCAGACGCTCGACCTCAACACTTCCCCGCACCTCACAAGACAAAAAAAATTCTCAAAAATATGTTAATTTTCCAATGAATTTGCATTATATTTTTCATTTCCGAATTTTTCCTTTTCGTTATATTTTTCAAATAAGTTTTTTTATTCACTTTTTTTATTTATCTAATAAAATCTTAAAGGCACAGTGCCAAAAAATGCACCTCCTCCGATTGAGCTAATATTTTTTTCCTAGTTAGGAGACACCAAAGTAAGGTGGCCTGCTTAAGCCGTTTTTTCACTTTTGTTGAAAAGTTTTGAGAAAAAAATTCTCAATGTTTTACACGTTGTAGCATAGGGAAAAGTGTAAAAAAATTCATCAAAAATCGGAGGAGTCTTCTCCGCTTTTCTCTGCTCAACAGTGGCAGCTTATAGCTAAAAGACAAATTTTTAGCCAAAAAAAAATATGCAAAATCGACGCGCGCTGTTGCGCGCAGCCAAAAAACTGGCAAAAATGGTCATTTTTGGTTTTTTTGAAGGTTTTTGCCTTTTTTCCATGATTTAAAAATTTTTTACGCATATGAGAACCCGATTTTTGTAATCTACGCCCCAAAATTGACCCATAAACATAATCATATGTCTTTATTATTGAAAAAAAATTTCCATGTTTTTTATCCCACTAAAGAGAGCCCAAAATTTATTTAAATTTTTTTTTCAATAATAAAGACATATGATTATGTTTATGGGTCAATTTTGGGGCGTAGATTACAAAAATCGGGTTCTCATATGCGTAAAAAATTTTTAAATCATGGAAAAAAGGCAAAAACCTTCAAAAATATCCAAAAATGACCATTTTTGCCAGTTTTTTGGCTGCGCGGAACACAGCGGATCGATTTTGATTGGTTTTTTTGGCTGAATATTTTGATTTTAGCTATATGTAGCCGCTGATGATGGGAGAAAATGGGAGAAGACTTCCCTGATTTTTGATGAATTTTTTTACACTTTTCCCTATGCTACAACGTGTAAAACGTTGATAATTTTTTTCTCAAAACTTTTCAAAAAAAGTGAAAAAACGGCTTAAGCGGGCAACCTTACTTTGGTGTCTCTTAACTAGGAAAAAAATATTAGCTCAATCGGAGGAGGTGCATTTTTTTGGCACTGTGCCTTTAACTAAATATATAGCCAACAATATCAAATTTGTATTTTTACATTTTATACTATATTAAAAGTGGGAGAAATATCTGGTACCATCGGCAGGCCAAATGTGGGCCTCTTTTCTCCAAAATTTGAAATTGCCTCGAGTAAAAAGTCAAGGAAATACAATTTCTACTAGTGGAATCTGCTGCGTCATATGCATTTTGTTTTTGGGCGCGCATGGAAAGAGACACTGAACTGCGCGCCAAAAACAAAATGCAACTGTCCAAGCAGCAGATTCCACTAGTAGAAATTGTATTTCCTTGACTTTTTACTCGAGGCAATTTCAAATTTTGGAGAAAAGAGGCCCACATTTGGCCTGCCGATGGTACCAGATATTGGGCTGGCGCGAGGGAGCAAGGCGAACCGTCAGCGCCCAGCCCCTCTTTTTGACCCAGGTGTATGTTTTGGGGGTTATTGCTAGATCTCAATTTTGATAAGGCTCTAGCTCCTCACAGGAAGCTTCAATCTTTCTGATTTTTTTTGCATTGGAAAGAGCAGCGTCGAATTAACCAAAACTCGCGAAAAATCGCCAAAAAGTATCAGGATGCTAGAGAAAATAACTCAAAACCGTTTGTCCGAACTCCTTCTTCTTCTTCTTCTTCTTCTTCTCCTTCTTCTCCGCATCTATTCAATGGACGATAGAAGGTATTTATTTCTTCCCCCACTTTCCCCCCTCCCCGGGTCCCTGCGCCTCAGGTATTTATTTATTCATAAATCTTCAGTTAAACTAAGGAGCTATATGCATCAGTGGTGTAGTGGTGTAAGCGATTGGACAGCTGGATGTTACTGGTTGGTTCGAATCCTTCTCTGACATTTATTTTTATTTTTGCATATTTAAAGTTGAGAAAACAACTGGTACCATCGCCAGACCAGAAGTAAAGCTCTTTTCTCCCAAAAATCGAGTGCACGAAGCATAAGTTGAGAAAATTTCTCAAAATGTTTTTTGTTTGACAGCAAGTTTTTACATTGTCTTATACATTTTCGAATATTTTCTTTTCATTAAATTTTTTACACGTTTTTTTCTTTCTTTTATATATCTTAAAAATATTTATATAAAATTTATATTAAATATATAAACAACAATATAAAATTTATATTTATACATTTTATGCTATATTAAAAGTGGGAGAAATATCTGATACCATCGGCAGGCCAAATGTGGGACTCTTTTCTCCAAAATTTGCAGTTGCCTGGAGTAAAAAGTCAAGGAAATACATTTTCTACTAGTGGAATCTGCTGCGTCATCTGCATTTTGTTTTTGGGCGCACATGGAAAGAGACACTGAACTGCGCGCCAAAAACAAAATGCATCTGTCCAAGCAGCAGATTCCACTAGTAGAAATGTATTTCCTTGACTTTTTACTCCAGGCAACTGCAAATTTTGGAGAAAAGAGTCCCACATTTGGCCTGCCGATGGTATCAGATATATACATAACTGGTACCATCGGCAAGCCAAATGTGGGTCTCTTTTCTCCAAATTTTGTATGTAATTGCCTCGAGCAAAAAGTCAAGGAAATACATCTACTACTAGTGGAATCTGCTGCGTCATCTGCATTTTGTTTTTGGCGCGCAGTTGAGTGTCTCTTTCCATGCGCGCCCAAAAACAAAATGCAGATGACGCAGCAGATTCCACTAGTAGTAGATGTATTTCCTTGACTTTTTGCTCGAGGCAATTACAAAATTTGGAGAAAAGAGACCCACATTTGGCTTGCCGATGGTACCAGTTATTTCTTCCACTTTTAATATAGCATAAAATGTATAAATACAATTTTATATTATTTTATAATATTTGAAAAAAAAATAAACTCATTAAAAAATATAACAAATATAAAAGAATCGAAAATAAATTAAGATATTTTTGACCGCGGAGCGGCCCGAAGGGCCGCTCCGCGGTCTATAGAGGTTACTGAACTTTTGTCCTCATGTGTATGTATATATATATATCTGGAAATGCTGGGAACGGGCGAATTCTCAACGGATTGGGACAAACTTTTTTTTTCCTGAAAGGTAATGCAATTTTAGGAAGATCTGGAGGGGTAGACCTGGTTTCCGAGCATATGAAACATTACTTATTTGGGTAGAAAGGTTTAAACATTGCAATATACATTTTTTGCGCTGTAGCACCTGTAATCTTGAGAATTGCACAGACAACTTGAGTTTTTTTGTTCACAAGTCGTATATAACGATTCCAAATCTGTGCTTACTTTTGAAAATCATTGAAAAACCACAGACTTACTTTCTTGAGTGACAAACTTTCACGCATGGCAATGTCATCAATAATTAGTAACACCTGAACGGCTAAGAATTGCACTAAAGACTTGAGTTTTTTTGTTCACAAGTCGTATTTAGCGATTCCAAATCTGTGCTTACTTTTAAAAATGGTTGAGAAACCACAGACTTACTTTCTTGAGTGACTAACTTTCATGCACGACAATGTCATCATTAATCAGTAACATCTGAATGGCTAAGAATTGAACAGAGGACTTGAGTTTTTTTGTTCACAAGTCATATATAGCGATTCCAAATATGTGCTTACTTTCAAAAATGGTTGAGAAACCACAGACTTGCTCTTAGCACTGACAAAATTCCATGCATTCATATTGTAAGCGTAGAGGTGGTGCGCTCCGCGGTCACCTATTGCGCTTTGCGCCATATACTTGTTGGATAAAAAAATAAATAATAACTAAAAAACTAACTTATTAGAAATATAACGAAAAGAAAAGACTCGAAAATCAATAATACAATTTAAATTTATTGGCAAAATAACATATTTTTGTGAAATTTTCATGATTTATACTTAGGGCAATCGATTTTTGGGAGAAAAGAGCTCTAATTTTGAAAAAAACAATTAAAAATTTATTGGCAAATTAACATATTTTTGTGAAATTTTCATGATTTATACTTAGGGCAATCGATTTTTGGGAGAAAAGAGCTCTAATTCTGACCAGCCGATGGTACCAGTTATTTTCTCAACTTAAAATTTCCAAAAAAAATGATTACCTAAGAACGATTCGAACCTCCCAGTTTCAACCAGCTGTTGAATCGCTTGGACCACTACACCACTGGTGCATATGCATCGTTGTTTAACTGAAGACTTATGAATAAAAATCAATACATGAGGCCCAAGGACCCGGGGAGGGGGGTGAGTGGGGGATGAATTGAATACCTACTATCGTCCATTGAATAGATGCGGAGAAGAAGAAGAAGAAGAAGAAGAAGAAGAAGGAGAAGGAGGAGGAGTTCGGACAAATGGTTTTGAGGGATTTTCTCACGAATTTTGCCAATTTTTGATGATTTCTCGCGAGTTTTGGTCAATTCAGTGATGCTCTTTCCAATGCAAAAAGAATCAGAACGATTGGGCGTTTCTATGAAGCGTAAAATCCTTATCAATTTTAAGATCTAGCAATAACCCCGAAAACGTACACCTGGGTCGAAAAGAGGGGCTTTGCGCTGACACTCCGCTTAAGCTCCGTTCGCGCCAGCCCAATATTGGGCTGGCGCGAACGGAGCATTAGCGGAGTGTCAGCGCCCAGCCCTTCTTTTCGACCCAGGTGTACGTTTTGAGGGTTATTGCTAGATCTTAATTTTGATAAGGCTCTTGCTCCTCATAGGAAGCTCCATTAGCTCTAATTCTTTCACCATTGGAAAGAGCATCATCTAATTGACCAAATCTCGCGAGAAATTGCCAGAAAGTTGCAGCAATCATTAGCAAACCACTCAAAACCATTTGTCCGAACTCCTTCTCCTTCTTCTTCTTCTTCTTCTCCTCCTCCGCATCTATTCAATGGACGATAGTAGGTATTCATTTCATCCCCCCACCCTGGATCCCTGGGCTCCGTGCATTATTTGTTTATTCATAACTCTTCAGTTAAACTAAGAAGCTATATGCACCAGTGGTGTAGTGGTCTAAGCGATTGGTCAGCTGGAAGAAACTGGCTGTTTCGAATCCTTCTTACACATTCATTTTAATTTTGATGTATTTTAAGTTGAGAAAATGGTATTATCGGCAGGCCAAATGTAAGGCTTTTTTCTCCCAAAAATCGATTGCTCGGAGTGTTGCCAATGAAAATTTGTCAAAAATTAGTTATTTTGCCAGTAAATGTGCATTATATTTTTCAATTTCGAAACTTTTCTTTGTGTTACATTTTTAAAAAAAAAGTTTATTGACCGCGGAGCGGCCCGAAGGGCCGCTCCGCGGTCTATAGAGGTTACTAAACTTTTGTCCTCATGTGTATATATATGTGTATGTGTATCTGGAAATGCTGTCCACGGGCGAATTCTCAACGGATTGGGACAAACTTTTTTTTTCCTGAAAGGTAATGAGATTTTAGGAAGATCTAGAGGGGTGGAACCGGTTTCCGAGCATTTGAAACATTACTTTTTTGGGTAGAAAGGTTGAAAATTTGGGTATGCTGTAAAAGGCTCAATTCTCAACGGATTGGGACAAACTTTTTTTCCCTGAAAGGTAATAAAATTTTAGGAAGATCTGGAGGGGTGAAACCGGTTTCCGAGCATTTGAAACATTACTTTTTTGGGTAGAAAGTTTGAAAATTTGGGTATGCTGTAAAAGGCTCAATTCTCAACGGATTGGGACAAACTTTTTTTTTCCTGAAAGGTAATAAAATTTTAGGAAGATCTGGAGGGGTGAAACCGGTTTCCGAGCATTTGAAACATTACTTTTTTGGGTAGAAAGTTTGAAAATTTGGGTATGCTGTAAAAGGCTCAATTCTCAACGGATTTGGACAAACTTTTTTTTTCCTGAAAGGTAATGAGATTTTAGGAAGATCTGGAGGGGTGGAACCGGTTTCCGAGCATTTGAAACATTACTTTTTTGGGTAAAAAGGTTGAAAATTTGGGTATGCTGTAAAAGGCTCAATTCTCAACGGATTGGGACAAACTTTTTTTTCCCTGAAAGGTAATAAAATTTTAGGAAGATCTGGAGGGGTGAAACCGGTTTCCGAGCATTTGAAACATTACTTTTTTGGGTAGAAAGTTTGAAAATTTGGGTATGATGTAAAAGGCTCAATTCTCAACGGATTTGGACAAACTTTTTTTTTCCTGAAAGGTAATGAGATTTAGTAAGATATGGAGGGGTGGAACTGGTTTCCGAGCATTTGAAACATTACTTTTTTGGGTATAAAGGTCGAAAATTTGGGTATGCTGTAAAAGGCTCAATTCTCAACGGATTTGGACAAACTTTTTTTTTCCTGAAAGGTAATGAGATTTTAGGAAGATCTGGAGGGGTGGAACCGGTTTCCGAGTATTTGAAACATTACTTTTTTGGGTAGAAAGTTTGAAAATTTGGGTATGCTGTAAAAGGCTCAATTCTCAACGGATTTGGGCAAACTTTTTTTTCCTGAAAGGTAATGAGATTTTAGGAAGATCTGGAGGGGTGGAACCGGTTTCCGAGCATTTGAAACATTACTTTTTTGGGTAGAAAGGTTGAAAATTTGGGTATGCTGTAAAAGGCTCAATTCTCAATGGATTGGGACAAACTTTTTTTTCCCTGAAAGGTAATAAAATTTTAGGAAGATCTGGAGGGGTGAAACCGGTTTCCGAGCATTTGAAACATTACTTTTTTGGGTAGAAAGTTTGAAAATTTGGGTATGCTGTAAAAGGCTCAATTCTCAACGGATTTGGACAAACTTTTTTTTTTCCTGAAAGGTAATGAGATTTTAGTAAGATATGGAGGGGTGGAACTGGTTTCCGAGCATTTGAAACATTACTTTTTTGGGTATAAAGGTCGAAAATTTGGGTATGCTGTAAAAGGCTCAATTCTCAACGGATATTGACAAACTTTTTTTTTCCTGAAAGGAAATAAAATTTGAGGAAGATCTGGAGAAGTTTGACAAGTCCCGGAGCATTTGAAACATAACTTTTTTAGGTAGAAAGGTTGAAAAATGGGGTATGTTGAGAGCTCCGCGGTCACCTATTGCGCTCTGCGCCATATACTTGTTTTTCATTTATTATTTATTTGTTAATCTAATAAAATCTTATCTAAATATAAAACCAACAAAATCAAATTTGTATTTGTACATTTTATACTACATTAAAAGTGGAAGAAATATCTGGTACCATCGGCAAGCCAAATGTGATGT
>JASANA010011956.1:0-18394 GCA_030248095.1 Ptycholaimellus sp. GST1_10 | reverse complement strand
TCATTTGGCCGCAAATGTGTCGCTGAGCCTGCTGGCAGCAGTGAAAGTCCTGCTTTGCTTGGTATTTCATCGGCAAATTCTGACTCTGACTCTTGCAGGTGGATGTCCGTTCTTCATTGAGCATTCTACTGTCTCCGCTCTATTGCAGCTCTGCTTGCCTTTTCTGTCTCGTCTCAGAAGACATATCCGTGGCCAACTATACAGAACAGGTTCCGGAGGATTGAAGGTGAAACTAGGAGAAGGCATAGAAATGCATATTTAGGTACTCGAAGTCGGCGCAAACAAGGTGGTGCCTGGATTGGCATGTGTGCGTCAGTCCTGATTTATCGAATTCCTCACCGATTTCTTATGACATTTACAAAGGCTGTTTCATGCTGGACAGAAGAAATACAGGAAATATCATTTGCGAAATTCGGGTAAACGAAATCCGCTATCCTAACTCAAAATTGACAGATACAATGTTAATCAATGTTAACATTCAGGCTGTTTGTCAGTGACCTTATTTCGAAACACAGAGCCAAAACTAACCACCCTCTTATTAAAACTAACCACCCTCTTATTTCTCACTCACAAAAAAAGAGAAATTTTGTATGGGCCGTTTAATGACACTAGGCTATGTTCGATTAAACGTACAAACCAGGTGTTCTTGACATCGATGGATTACCGTTCGAGATTTTGAAAGAACTTGACAGACTAAAAGAGACGTCATTACTTGATTTAACGGTTTGCTAGAATGCCATGAAAATATCCCTGTTTTTAATGCTGTCATTCAACGCAGAAACCCTACGCCAAGAAAGCGGAAATGAAACTGAGGGACAGCGTCATTGAGGCGAAAGAGAGCATAGGTAGAATCTTGTTGCCCTCAACTCAGTCGCTACTCTTTAGCTGAAAGGAAGGATTTCTCTTCAGAATGTCAGTCAGTACCCCCATCCGTTTCTACTCAATCTCGGATCCTCCAGTTCTTTGCCGGACTTTTCACTTTGTCGGACTTTTTGTTTTTCCAATTTTTCTCAAGTTCTTCAAGCAGCTACGCCCGACTCCTGGTAGTAGCATGACACCGGGGTCGTTGATGACTTCTGGAACTACAGGGTTATCCACCTAATAGGAATCACTCACTTTGGGAAGCTGTAAAATAGCTTCTAAGATGTCTGGGAATGATTTTCCAGTGGGAGCTTAAAATTTGAACCTTTTTTAATGTTTCCACTAAAAATTGCAGGAAAACCCCAAAAAATAGACTCACAGCATGGTTTAGAAAGTTGGAACCAAAAAATGGAGGTGTCAAAAATGGAATGGAACTGATACAGAGCAGCTGGGACACTCGGCCGGCCAGCAGCAGGGCGGCGAGGCGCAGCTCCCCCTCTTCAACACAGGATACCCAAGAGCATCCGCCAGTTGGCCCACCTTGCTTCTGTGTTGAAGAGGGGGAGCTGCGCCTCGCCGCCCTGCTGCTGGCCGGCCGAGTGTCCCAGCTGCTCTGTATCAGTTCCATTCCATTTTTGACACCTCCATTTTTTGGTTCCAACTTTCTAAACCATGCTGTGAGTCTATTTTTTGGGGTTTTCCTGCAATTTTTAGTGGAAACATTAAAAAAGGTTCAAATTTTAAGCTCCCACTGGAAAATCATTCCCAGACATCTTAGAAGCTATTTTACAGCTTCCCAAAGTGAGTGATTCCTATTAGGTGGATAACCCTGTAGCCGTAGTCGCTCCCTACCGGTCGCTCGAATAACTACAAGTCTAAAACAAAAGTCCGGCAAAGTGAAAAGGCAAAGAACTGACACCATCTCGGAGCTGCAGTAGCCGCTGAAGGCTGGGACGAGCTCTTCAGCTTCCAGATGCAGGCTTCGCCCACCGGAGTGACAAGATTGCAGCAAATTTTCCAATTCCTCCAGCCAATTCACGCCTTGAGTGGCCAAAGCTTTGAACAGCGTTGAAGATATGGACAGCGTTTTTTTCAATCCCTTCATCCTCTGCCACTCTATTACTGCGATGCTCCTTCTCTCTGAACAGATGGGATGAAGAAATTATTGAAAAACTGAAGGGTCAACAATCAGCTGGTCAGTACAATTTCATCGAAAAGAAACGCATATCGTAGCAGGCGCCTGTAGCATTCACCATATAAAATAGGCTGCTGCAGTCGCCTTGACAGTTGGTGCAATAAGGCCCATTGGGATTGACGTGTCCGCATCGATTCCACCACCATCCCCTGGAAACTATATTGCTCAGCCCTGTAATTGTAGCATTATTCTCCACCCAGAGCCGCGAAATGTTGTGGAGCAGCTTCTAGGATGCAGATCGTGATCCGCATCCATGGTGGAAAACTGCATTCCATCCGGTGATATGTATCTGTTAGCTGGATGTAGACCATCTCCAGCTGTGCCGGAGCCACCAGCCACGTGCAGGGTATAGTTCGTGCCCTCGTTGTACACCTGACGTCAGCCAACAATCTGCTCAAAATCTAATTTCATTGACGAGGCAATCAGCCTGAATCATAGAATCATGAATCATTTTTGAATCACCCCAAATTTCTGGCTAGAATATATTTGTTTCATAACATTATTTAAGAATTCCAATCCAACAGACAGCCAAAAGAAAAGGATGAGCCAGAAATAGCCACCACAAACGGACTGTAGGTCTCGTAAACGGTTGGGGTGTTTTGGCCGGCGCGCATGTCAAAACGAATGCTGCTGAGTCCGCAGTAGGTGCTGAGGCAGTGCAAGTGCTCCAGACCCAGCCAGAAGTTGCTCGCCACGCCCGCGGTTCCGAATCCATCCCTGTACTCGCGCCAGCCACGGGCAAAGGACAGCGTCCCATCCACTCGCCTACAATTTACTGTCTTTCCAGAATGCTCTAAGACCTCCTTTACTTTATGCTCCTTGCTTTTTTTCACTTCATTTGTGCCTGGACACTCCAAAAACGTTTGAAAAGGTATTTTTTCTAGACTGTAACATCGAGCCTGCTGACACTTAGCTTGGGCTTCGATAAAAGTGACATAGTGAAAAATAAGGACAAGTGTTGCCCAGTTTCGGAAAACTCATAGAGTGCCAGGCTATTCTGGAGATTGAAAACTAACTGCTGGACAACGGTGAGTCTTCCATTGCTCATGTCGCAGAGGGCGGCCAGGCTCTGCTGTCGTCGGCCGTCAAAGGTACGCAGCAGGTAAACGGCATTCTCCCTAGCCCCTGCTCTGTAGTGATCGGCGCAGGTGAAGCAGAGCTGAGCCGGCAGTGGTTGGTAGGCCGCCGGGTAGAAGAGGGCTGCCCTGCCAAAGGGCAACTGGCAGGGTTTCAGTGCATCTGATGCATACACTCCGAATTTCAGCAATAATTTTTTTGCGAAATTTTTGAAAAATTGTTGATCAAAAGTGCATTTAGATCAACCAACACCATCCATATGTCAGGGTGTTCAGTGCATCTGATGCATGCACTCCGAACTTTACTAATGAATTTTTGAAAAAATTTTGAAAAATTGTCGATCAAAAATACATTTAGATCAACCAACTACCCAACTTTGGTCATAATAAGGTGACCAGTGGGGGTTGGGGTGGGTAAAAGCAACCAACTGCGACGTGCGTTCCTATTGAAATAGGTAAGTGTATGATCTGATGCATTTTCTATTCTGATCCGATGGTGGACATCTGATGATGTCGGATTGCAATCCATTTTAACCATCTCCGGCGACCTGAAGATTGACCGCTGACGAAGCTGACGCTGAAGAAAGTCTCCTTAGCTACCACCAGCTCTGGACAGCTGTGGTCGGACGCAGAGCACCTGAAACTACGCTTGCTTGATAGAAGGCTGAGAAATATATTTGATCAGCTTTTTTCTACCTATTTTCGTTGCCCTCCAAAATTTCATAGCTCAAACCATAGGAGGACCTTTGATAGGCTAACGCAAACATCATCTTTAGGAAATTAGAATCCTGAAAGGTAGAAATGGATAAATATTTAAATTTTTTAAACAGCCTTATTTCAGTTCAGAGCCTTAAAGGAGCATCATTTTGAGAGGAGGACGGACCCGAATCACTCTAGGACTGAGTTTTAAATAAAAAGCTCTTTGGATTGGCTGTGTGCCAGCAGGGGATTTTGTGACAATTGAAGAATGCACATAATTTAGCAAATACATGTTTCCATAGTCACAATGTTTTTAAGCGGAATAATAAAAGTTTTGAAGCTGTACATGAAGCTGGCCTCAAAGGCGGCGATGTCTTGGGCCTGGATGACGCTGCCGCGTTTCCTGTAGTGACGGAGCAGGTTCTGGTACAGAGAGCTGACGTTCTGCACCCTCTTTACGATCTGCTAAAATTCCCTGAGTGAAAAGGTAAATAAATACATCTATTAACAGTGCAATCTCTTTATAGCCAATTTCTTTTTATTTTTGAAAGCAGTTTTATGCAGAGCTGCAGATTTCATCATTGGTACAGCATTATTACTCTAAATTTTGCCTTTTTTCAAATGCTCATAAAACGGCTTAGAAAAACTCATTTGTACTGATTTTTGGTATTTAAGTACATCTATCCTTCTTTAATAAGGTGTACCAATTTGCAGCTGGGGCTTGCCCCTTGCACCCGACTAACTCAGTATAGACTAACTAAAAAAGTTGGTATACAGATGTTCATATCAAAATTCCTTGAGTTTAAACTTCGATATATGTAAAGAGAACTATGTTAAGGCAATAAAAATATAATGCCTTATAAATCATGCTCATTTATAATCTTCATGTTCTATGCCCAAAAGCAGCCCATGGTTGCCCTCCAAAGCCTGCAGGCCGACTAGATTCGCGGTGCCCAGTCCTTCACTTGCTCCATGCAGGATTTGAATAAGGAGAGGGGGTGATTGTGAATTTGCGTACGGCGTGAAGGAGGCGTGGATGACGGACGTGAGCCTGGGCCTGGCCATGTGGGAAGAAAAGGCCATGGGCAGCGATGCCAACATGGCCCTGGGCACGGATCATAGCCCCACTGTCTACGCCAGCTCCTTTTTCCAGGCATCACCTTCCCTCCAGCTCTACCCCGTCATCTCATGTTTCAGCGACCACACTTAGCTCTACCGTGATTAATGGAAAGTAATGTGTAAAGGGGTCACTTGAGTACTGATAATGGAGCCTGGGACAAATGCGCCACCAGATATTTGCGCAGGGTCATACGGTAAAGGTATATGTGGATTACAGAGCAAGTTGGTATATGGGCAGGGATTGAACAACAACAAAATGGAACAAGCGGTAAGCCAGACACTCCATTTTCGTCTAATCCCTTACCAATATTAAACGTTTCAGTAGCCAAATACGCTCCCTAGCGATTGCCACTCAAAACAATCCATACGCGTAAAAAAGGCTCTTTTGTTTGATATAAGCAGCGGTTGAATCATAATTTACCATCACCATCACCACTATTCTAGCGGGGGTCCCTGTATCTTAAACATGTCTCTGCCAGTTCCGTTCAAAGACCCGCGACTTCGTTGTCCAGTCCAGTGCGCTTCAGCATGACGAGTTGGCCTAGGAAGCAGGAAAAATGATACAGCAAACAAATGAACTGCATACAACCCGTTTGAGGATTGGTTGGCCATGGCTGCACACAGTATGGGCATCGAGGGCAGTCGAATGAAGCGAGTGCAACGGTCAAGCAGCTGAAGCAGAGTCGCATTTGGCAGCGCTCCTCCGCCGCACACCTGCAGACATCCTACCTGAACGCAAATTTGCATTTCCCCAAAAAGGTTCATTGCTGCATTGATTGTTTTTGTCCTGTGGTAGTGAGCAAAGAAGAGGTGAGAAACCGGTAAAGAGGTTTGACGGTGCTGCAGATGTCGCATTCACCAGTCTCCTGGTGTACAAGTGCTGGCCAGCGGCACGATTTCTCCATCGCTGCATCCACATCTGCACCAAATAGTGTAAGAGTGTGTTAGAATCTTCTGGTAGAGATTTAGAGTTTATTCAATTGAATTCAATTCTGACTTTGCATAGGCAATCGTAATTTTGGATGAAACGATTTATGACTCCTGTCGTAAGCCTTGTCAGTTTTGAAATCTAGCAATGAGCCTCAGAATCTCTGTATAGGTCAAAAAGAGGTGAAACTAGTTGAAAATAGGTGAAATTGTGTCTTGGGGGGGGAAAGAGTTTTGACGACTAGTTTCCCCCCCCAAGAGTTTTGACGACTAGTTTCCCCCCCAAGCGTTTTGACGACTAGTTCCCCCCCCCCAAGACAAAAATTTCCTTATTTAGACTGCCGTATCAACTATGGGCTGCATTAGCGCAGGGTGTGCGGGTATAGGTAAAATCTTGGGGGGGGGACTAATCGTCGATTTTGACGCCTAGTTTCCCCCCCCCCCCCACAAGACACAATTGAACCTATTTTCACCTAGTTACATCAAAGCCGCATCAACTAGGGGATGATGTAGCGCAGGGTGTGCATAGTAGGTAAAATCTTGGGGGGGGGGGGGGGAAACTTTGATTAGGGGGGGGGGGAAACTTTCATGGGGGGAAACCTCTTGGGGGGAAGGGGGAAATCCCATGGGGGGGGGGAACTAGGTGTCAGCCCTCCGTTCGGCATTTTAGCGCTAGCCCAATGCCAAAGGAAGAGACAGGAAAGGCCGACCTTGCCGGAGCAAAGACCAGTCGTGAGCGCACTTCGCATCGGGATGGAGTCGGAAGTGTTCCAGTCTCTCCACGACGCAGTGCCAGCAGCCGATGGCAAAGTCGCACTCAGTGCAACAGTAGTAGCGGGCCTCCTTCCCGCTGTCGATGCCACAAACTTCGCAGAAGCCGTTCAGCTGCTCCATGGCCAGAGTCACGCCTGCCAAACCCTGCCTGTCAGATCAAATTTGACCAAAAGGATCTGCATGAACAGAATACCATGAGAAATTTGATCAAAATACAGAATTAATAAAATATGTGCTATTTTTGTTTCACAGTGTTTGCCGATTTTGATTTTTGTTCACTTATTGAATAAATATTATTGAATCTACTGAACTTCTTTTAAATCTATTTTTCTTCGCATAAACATAAATCTAGGCCTAGCACAATGTTGAAAGAAATGCACAAAAATATTTTCAAAAGCATGCTTTATGCTCTGCGAAATCTCTTTTCCTAATTTTATTTTATTTTTCCCTTTTTTTTGGCAGTTTTTTTAATCATGCCACTATCTAGGAAATCCTTAAAATGCGAAACACTGGCTAGGGTTGAGAGGTACTGGCAGAGAGGTAACCATCGGAACTGCCGCCGACGAAGTAGCCCTCGGCTTGATTAATGAAGCGCCAGATGGCGTAGCGAATTCTGACCAACTTGACTTCCGCCATCTCCAGAGACTTGTCATTACTGGCAAGCTAGTTGTAGCACTTTTCTGCCGAAATTTTGAAGCGCGGTAACCGATCATTATTGATGATGGAGAAAAAGCCGTAGAGGTCGCATGCTAAAGTAAGAAAGGCCACGGGCTTCTTCGCCAGTTGAGCTGGCAAAAATTGAAGTTAAGAACGATTTTATGAGACTTTTTCTTGGCCTACCCAGTTTTTTCAAGGGTACGAGGGCACTTTGGGCCATGCTGGACGCGCCACTGGAGGCAACCACGGTGACGTCATCCACTATGAGCATGCCAGATCTCTTCACCAGCCACCGCATCGCAGTGAGCCCGCCTTCTTTGTAGCTCAATTCAGTCCATATTTTTTTTCTTGAAATTGAAACCCACACGTCCGATTAGTTTCAACTTTCGGTTATTGCGCGGCCGAAGGCCGCCTGCCGCGGAGGGCAGGGCAGTCAGAGCTCCGGAGGCCGGAGGGCATGGGTGCGGAGGCCCCGCAGCGTAGCCTAGCATGCGAAGCATGCTAGGCGAAGCGTAGGGGCCGTAGCACCCGTGCCCGGAGGCCGGAGGAGCTCTGGCGCCCTGCCCGAAGCGGCGGGCGGCCAAGGCCAGCTTAACCAGTTACCCCATTTTTGCGTCCGTCTGTCCGCATATATATATATATATATGTCTGTCCAGGGCCGGGCCTCCGCGGTTTTTCAACGAAATTGGCTGATTTTTTGCATGAAAGTCCGCCTAGGTGGTATCTCCAGGCCATTTTTTGGGCTTGGCGTAATTTTTCGATTTTCGTCCAAAACTCAAGTTTTTGATGTTTCAAACTACTAAAATTCATAAATCACTGGTTTTTCAACGAAATTGGCTGATTTTTTGCATGAAAGTCCGCCTGGGTGATATCTCCAGGCCATTTTTTGGGCTTGACGTAATTTTTCGATTTTTGCCCAAAACTCAATTTTTTGATGTTTCAAAGTACGAAAATTCATAAATCACTGGTTTTTCAACGAAATTGGCTGGTTTTTGGCAGGTACGTCCGTCGAAATGGTATCTTGAAGCTGGCAAAAGGAATTTCCGAAATATTTGTTATTTCTCAGTTTATGGCCAAAAACCTAAATTCTTGATGTTTCAAAATTTCGAACATCCGTAAATTACTGGTTTTTCAATAAACTCAGCTTAGATTTGGCAGATACATTTGCTGCGGCAGTATCTTAAAGCAGTTAAAAGGAATTGCTTAGCTTATTATCTGGAACAAAGGCCGCGCATCTTGGCAACAGCCGAGAATACCTTGTTTATTAGAGAATTGAATAAAGTAAAATTTCGAGGCGCCGAAATCTAAAGAATAGAAAAAACCAAAATAACCAATTAATATACATTGCGCATGATAATTTTGTTTTTTATACTTGTTTTTTGCTCTGCATAGTTTATTTGGGTTAAAATCAAAAGACTAAAAATACAGAATTCTAAACTGGCTGTTAAACCTGGTTTGCAGGAAGTGATCCCAGTTGGCCCTAGAGAGATGGAGCAGAGCGGTCTCGGACTGCCGATTCAAACGCTGCAGCACCAGCCAGAGCAGGTTGCTCAGCGAAGACTGCAGCTCTGTTGCGGTTGACTGAAGGTCCGCCAATTTTGCCTTCAAATAAATACCCTCTCTTCGCGCCCTATCCCTGCGCTAACTCGTCCTATACCATAGAGTATAAAATACCCCCAACCTTTTGACGACGATCGCTGAACCACCAGGAGTGAGTGCTGAGAGCGATGCCGCCCACGGAGCCAGCCGCGCCCACGTATAGGCCAGCAGCCAGAGGCAGTGCGGCTGTGAAAGTGGAGGCAACCACCCTGCACCGTTTGCTGTTTTGGCAGGACAACACTGGCAAAGAAAGGTTGGACAGGGCGGAGCCGACGGCAGCCACAGCCTTGCTGGCGGCTTTCAGGCTTCTGCTCTGCTGCCCGCCCTCCTGCTTCACGAGCTCCGCCAGCCCCTCCGTCAGCGCCTTCTGACGAGAGAGGGCGTTTCGGCAGGCAGAGATGGCCGCCCGCTCCTCCGCATTCATGGCCTGCTGCTGCCCTAAAGCTACCACTCACGCCAGGCCAAGTTCGGAGTGAGAATGATTGGCAAGAAAACTTTTGATCAATTTATGGACTTTTTTGGCGCTAAAATGCATTAGCTGAACGAAAATCATGATTCACGCTGCTTTGTCGTTTGTGTGCTTAACAATTTGATGCACAATTTTTCTTACTTTACACAAAAAAAATTTTAATGAAAGTTTTTTCTCAAAATTTTTCGTACCGTCAGTACTGTATGCCGGACGCAAATGCATGTATATCTGGTACCATCGGCAGGCCAAATGTGAGTCTCTTTTCTCCAAAATTTGCAATTACCTCCAGTAAAAAGTCAAGGAAATACAATTTCTACTAGTGAAATCTGCTGCTTGGACAGTTGCATTTTGTTTTTGTGCGCGCAGTTCAATGTCTCTTTCCATGCGCGCCCAAAAACAAATTTCAGATGACGCAGCAGATTTCACTAGTAGAAATTGTATTTCCTTGACTTTTTACTCGAGGCAATTGCAAAGTTTGGAGAAAAGAGACCCACATTTGGCCTGCCGATGGTACCAGATATTTCTTCCACTTTTAATATAGTATAAAATATATAAACAAATTTTATATTGTTGGTTATATATTTCATTAAGATTTTATTAGATAAATAAAAAAAATTGTAAAAAAGGAATAAACTTGTTAAAAAAATATAACAAAATGTTTCAAAAACGAAAAATAATTGCAAATTTATTAGAAAACTTGCATATTTTAGAGAAATTGTCTTGACCTTTGCTCAGGACAATCAATTTTTGTGAGAAAAGAGCTAAACTTTAGGTCTTCCGATGGTACCAGTTGGTAAAATTGGGCTTCCGATGGTAAAAAAAATAATGCCTTAGAATGATTTGAACCTGCCAGATTCATTCAGCTGTCCAATCGCTTACACCACTCACTGGTGCACATGTCACCTTGGCTTAACTTCAGAATTATCAATAAATATATACATGATGAGTCCCAGGGACCTGGGGAGGAGGAGAGGGGAAGAAATAAATACCTACTATCGTCCATTGAATAGATGCGGAGAAGAAGAAGGAGAAGGAGAAGAAGGAGTTCGGACAAATGGTTTTGGACAATTTTTATATCATTGCTGCCACTTTTTGGCGTTTTCTCGTGTGTTTTGGTCAATTCGAAGATGCTCTTTCCAGTGCAAAAAGAATTAGAACGATTGAAAGTTTCTGTGAGGAGCAAGAGCCTTATTAAAATTAAGATCTAGCAATAACCCCGAAAACTTACACTTGGGTCGAAAAGAGGGGCTGGGCCCTGACACTCCGCTAACGCCGCGAAAGCTCAAAAGGCAGTGAAAGCTCATGAACGAAATCGCCGAATCAATCAGGCATCAATCAATTGTGTCAATCAAGCATAATAGCACCTGGTGACGCTTCTCACGTGCTTCTTATAGGCATAGCTGGTGATCGTTTTGGTG
The DNA here is from genome assembly GCA_030248095.1 of Ptycholaimellus sp. GST1_10. Lineage (NCBI taxonomy): Eukaryota > Metazoa > Nematoda > Chromadorea > Chromadorida > Chromadoridae > Ptycholaimellus > Ptycholaimellus sp. GST1_10. Next base: position 7,600 of record JASANA010011956.1, on the reverse strand, counting down.
ATGGAGCAAGCTCCGTCACAACTCACCTGTGGGTTCCGAAAAACATCTCATCAGCCCAAATTGCTGGCTCATAATGAAACCTCGACAACTAGACGAGGCGATGGTTTCTTGATGGACGGTGTGCAGGCAGGGTTTCCTTGAGGGACAGCAGGGATAATTTGGAGAGATGGCCCATGTCTGGCTGCTCGGATCAGGCCCCTTTCAGATGCTGCATCCTCTCCGTAGGGACGAACTCCCGCATAATTCCCCCTAGAATACATTGCGATGAGTTCATGGCTGTATGAGCTATAGCTGTTTTCTTTGCATCAATGGAACTAGTTTAGACCAGAAAAGCAATTACGCCGATCAATATTTACATTTCAATTGCCCCAAACACCAATTAAACTTACGATACCTAAACTCCAGCACAGTTGTCTCTGGAAGACGAACGAGTATTGGAGTTGATAAAGCTCTAAGAGCACCCTTTAAAGCAATGAAACATCGCAGCCAATAGACTGGAAAAGGTGTAGGTGTAGATGATGAATTCTACCCAGGGAAGTAATTGCATGCAAGAATCCAGGTGTCTCCTCGGCAGATCGCGAAACCACAGCCGATCTCCTCGCTGCTCTCCCACACTATCTGCGATCATTCCCTTATGGCTTTTAAAAGCCTGCATGGAAAACCAGGGATGGTTACACAAAGTTGGAATCGTTAGACCATTTTCAGGTAATTTTGGAAAGCATAAAAATTTTAAAACTTCGAGTAGAACAAATAAGAATGTTCGGCTTCCAATAAAGAAAGAGTTTTTTTAACAAACGAAGCAAAATTAGAAATTATAACGCTTTTATCGGGTCATTGAGGTCGAAAAAATTGCATCCAATATGGGCACTCCCTTAGTCCCTCCGATATTGGTCCTCAGCAGAATAAAAGAAAAAGAAGGAAAACCTGAGTGTAGTGACCACAAGAGTCGCCGGGCGGGGCAGAGCAGGTGTTGGAGCTGAGATGGTACCAGTCCTGCTCCCGCTCGCACCAGCCCCAGAAGCCTTTCCGAGCATGCGCCAGCCACTTGTCGCTACGCACGTAGCTGGAAATGGACAGCAGACCAAATATGTGATCAGGTTTACAAGAGAGAAAAAAGAGCTGTTACTCATCCGCAGTACCGGTGCCAGAGGCCAGGTTCTCCCCGACATAGCCGCGTGGCAGGATTCTTCAACCAAGCCAAGCTTCTAGAGCAAAGGGGGCTGCAAAATTTGGTCTTGGCAAAATTTGGCAAAAGTTTAGGCATCGATGAGGCGCGACTTCTGGTGAAAATTTGAGAAAATGACGATTTTTAGTATGAATTTCGAAATTCGACAAAAAGAACAATTTTTCAAAGTTTCTGAAATTTAAAAATTCCAACTTTTCTCACTGGACAAAATGAAAAAAAAGACCTGCGCTGGACAGAGGAGTGGGCCATGTGGCAGCCTTCCGCATGCTGTTGGGCCAAGGCCGCCAGCTCACTGTTCCATCTCTGATATTTCACACTGCACTAGTAAAATGTGGAAGGAAAGGAAGTAGTAGAGATGAGGACCACTCTAGACAGCCCAACATGAGCTCGACAGCGATTGTGTGCTCTGATCAGCTCCAGACGCATGCGAGCTGAGATGTAGCCGTTTTTGCCTGCACTAGCATGAGGCTTCGTATAAGGGGTGGTATGTTTTTGCCACCCACTAGACTGATGTTTTATGCGTTCAATAAGTCAAACGATTGATGTTCATTCAATGATAGGTGAAGGGATTATGTTTTAGCAAACCACTTTATAAGGATTATGTTTTAGCAAACCACTGGCATGAAGAAAAGATGGTAGTAGAAGCAGCATGCACGAGAAAAGCATGTCAGCCTTTGGATCACCCAATAGTCCTTGGCAGGGAAATGTGAGACGAGAGCAGACTTAGTGTCTGTGGGAGCGATTTTTTCGTAGAAACCCAAATTGCTTTGCCCCTGACTCAGCCGTCTGCGTTGGCGGGGCCTGAATGAACTTCTTACACTTCGCCCACTCTCCTTCGCTACTCTGTCAGCAGGCTCAGGGAGAGTTCATCGTCGGCTCCCAAGGTCACCTTTCTTTCATTCATGGGGGCAGTACTTTTTTGTCGATATTTGCCTGATTTCAGAACAAATTTTGTTGGCCATGGCGCAACTTAGCCTCAATTGTTGGATAAAATTTTGGTGTTACTTAACTTTGGCTGGGCCATGGGAAGAAGTTGGAGGAAAAAGAGTTGCATCTAATGGGCATTTGTGTTCGTGTGCAATGCGTGCACAAATTGTTGAATGGGAATAAATAAGGGAGTCTGAAATCGATGCGAACAGAAATACAAATAGAATTCACTCAGATGATTTGCATTAGGTGCATTTTTGTCAAGAATGGCTGAGAAGAAGACAGTCAGCTGACGAGATTTGCAATTAACCATTTATTGCAATTCGAATAAAAATACTTAGTTGATTCTTACCTCTGTTCTCCTCATGCTCTTGCTTTTGCTGTGCCAACACTTTCGGATAGGCGGTACTTCATGACTGCCTCAGATTCTTGGTTCCAAAAATTATCGCTTCAGATTTTGTGGTGGTGGAGAAGTGCACTGGAGACATTCGAGCCTACTGCCCCCTCAAATACTATGGCCTGTCAATTGCTACCATTCAATCTCGAGCTGTTAGTAAGGCTTCTTATTCCCTACTACTAGTTGATATTTTCATTTTGAGTTATCGTTTTTCAAATCAAACGTTTAACAATTTTTCCTAATTCCTCTCGCTCTAGGTTAAGTTACTTTTTTAGAATTAGAATTTTGGCTGTAATAGACTTTTTTGTAATTTGTTGATAAAACTAGGCAATAGCATAAAGCATATAAAAATTTGATCCGCAAAAACATGCATAATTCTTGATCAATATTTCAGCATTTTGTAGTGTTATGTCCCCGCAAATTTCTCAAGATTTTCAAAAAAAAATTCTGGAGAAGCTTAGTTTGATGCACCAAGCACAGTGATGCTGGGTAATACTCTAAGTATTTCATTTGTCTTCCTGACAGAAAAAATCATGAATCAGGATGAAATAGCGGCGGATTGTCTGGCGAACCGGGAGCTGGCGGGCGGGCCGATGAATGTGATCTGCTGCCAAACCTGCGAACGCGCCTTCCTAGCTTCTAGCCAGACTGGGCGGACCACGCCTCTCTGGTTCAACATGCGCCGCCCTGACCAGCCTACGCGTTGGAAGCCTTTTCAACCATTACTTCTTTTCGTCACCTCAGAGGCTTAGAAGAAGTGGCATTTAACACATATCTGTAGTTGCTTTTAATAAACATCCAATAGCAGTAAAACAAAAAACTGCATAGCTTCACCATGATATCTCGCTTTAGTATGTTTCATTGGAGAGTACCAACCGGATACTCCTCTTTCAACTCAATTGATAAGCTGGCAAGACATTGGTGCGAAAATATTTTTAGGAGATTGTTTTGGCGTTCCTCTTTTTTTCCAGCCCACCCTTTCAGCACAGTTAACAAGTATATGGCGCAAAGCGCAATAGGTGACCGCGGAGCACATCACATTCCAGCTTACAATATGAATGCATGGAATTTCATCACTCCAAAGGGCAAGTATGTGGTTTCTCAACCATTTTCGAAAGTAAGCACATATTTCGAATTGTTATATACGACTTGTGAACAAAAAAACTCAAGTGTTCTGTTCAATTATCAGCCGTTCAGCTGCTACTAATTATTGATGCTATTGTCATGCATGAAAGTTTGTCACTCAAGAGGGCAAGTCTGTGGTTTCTCAACCATTTTCAAAAGTAAGCACAGATTTGGAATCGTTATATACGACTTGTGAACAAAAAAACTCAAGTGTTCTGTTCAATTATCAGCCGTTCAGCTGCTACTAATTATTGATGCTATTGTCATGTGTGAAAGTTTGTCACTCAAGGGGGCAAGTCTGTGGTTTCTCAACCATTTTCAAAAGTAAGCACAGATTTGGAATCGTTATATACGACTTGTGAACAAAAAAACTCAAGTGTTCTGTTCAATTATCAGCCGTTCAGCTGCTACTAATTATTGATGCTATTGTCATGCGTGAAAGTTTGTCACTCAAGGGGGCAAGTCTGTGGTTTCTCAACCATTTTCAAAAGTAAGCACAGATTTGGAATCGTTATATACGACTTGTGAACAAAAAAACTCAAGTTGTCTGTGCAATTCTCAAGATTACAGGTGTTACAGCGCAAAAACTATATATTGCAATGTTTAAACCTTTCTACCCAAAAAAATAATGTTTCAAATGCTCGGAAACCGGGTCTACCCCTCCAGATCTTCCTAAAATTGCATTACCTTTCAGGAAAAAAAAAGTTTGTCCAGATCCGTTGAGAATTCGCCCGTTCCCAGCATTTCCACACATATATATATACATATATATATTACTGAAATTGTGAATCTTCGCTTCAGTGTTTTTTCTCTCTTAGCTGGTCTCTTAAAAATAGCTTGGGCCTTGGGGAAATGTGATGAAATGTGTTGAAATTTTGATTCATCTTTATCATGAAACTAGATTGGGCCATAAGGTGATGAAATTAAATCTGACACTCTTATCATGAACATATGCTTACTAAATTTAGAACTTTACTAAAGAGCTAAGAGAGCCCAGAAAATTTTGGCCACCCTAGGATTTTTGTTTGGGTAGAGCTATAAATAAAACTAAACATGAGTTAACATTTAGCAAAAAAATATGCATTATAATGAAAAAAATATCATTTTGAATAATTTATTAATATTTTCCCAGTTTTTCAATTTTGCTTCCAACAATAATATCATATGATGGAAATTTTAAAGCAAAGGTTTTGTGCAAATCAATTAAAATATTTCTGATTTACTCTAACCTGTCATAAATTAGAAAAAAACATTGGTGAAAATTATCTGGGCTCTCTTAGCTCTTTAGTAAAGTTCTAAATTTAGTAAGCATATGTTCATGATAAGAGTGTCAGATTTAATTTCATCACCTTATGGCCCAATCTAGTTTCATGATAAGATGAATCAAATAAATTTCATCACATTTATGCCCAAGCTATTTTTAAGAGACCAGCTAAGAGAGAAAAAACACTGAAGCAAAGATTCACAATTTCAGTAATTTCATCCACTTTGAACAGCCAAAGGCCCAAAAAACCACCAGAAGCCGAATATGTACAATGCTTTAGGATAAAGTTTATGATGAGCTGACCATGGCCTGGTAGAAGTAAATGATGACAAGGTGGAAGCAAATGGACCCCAGATTCGTAAGTTATGGCCAAAATTACTTATATGGTGCAGAGTTTGAGGCACAAAGTCCTTAAGAATGCCCTAAAACGAAGTTGATGATGAGCTGCTTGTTCACCACGGCCTGGTAGAAGCCCATAAAGACAATGTGTAAGCAAATGGACACAATATTCGTAATCTACACCCCAATTTACCTATATGATGCTGTTATTGGGGCCAAAAACCCTTTAAAATGCCCTAAGATGAAGTTGATGATGAGCTGCTTGTTCACCACGGCCTGGTAGAAGCCCATGAAGACAATTTGTAAGCAAATGGAAACAAGATTCGAAATCTACGCCCCAAATTATCTATATGATGCAGTTATTGAGGCCAAAAACCCTTTAAAATGCCCCAAGACGAAGTTGATGATGAGCTGCTTGTACACCACGGCCTGGTAGAAGCCCATGAAGACAATGTGTAAGCAAATGGACACAATATTCGTAATCTACACCCCAATTTACCTATATGATGCGGTTATTGAGGCCAAAAACCCTTTAAAATGCCTCAAGACGAAGTTGATGATGAGCTGCTTGTACACCACGGCCTGGTAGAAGCCCGTGAAGACCAGATTTTCACATATGGTTGTTTGGTATCAAATCGTATCTATTTTTTGAGCCTGTTTCATATCAAGGCTCCAAATTAACTTAAAACATCGCCACTGGGCAGCATGACCTTTTTTTAGGTTTCTTACAAAGCCCCATAGGTCAAAAATGGTCAAAAAATTTTCTTCAAAATTTTAATGTTTTATATACAGGTTTTGTGTAGTTTTTTGCCAGAATTCCAAATATGTGCTTGTTTTTTCCATCCGAGCATCCTAGAAAAAGTTATTCAAGATTTTCGATTTTTTTTTGTAAGGGTCCCCCCTTACGTTCAATCAACTTTCCAACCTCAATTTCGGCATAAAGGAGGCCGAAAATCAAAATTCTGGAGGCGCCATGCCACCCTCCAGGGTCGATATACTATAGTGACGTTGAGACTGGAGCCCCAGATATTGCCAATCCCCATGCCGAGCAGAACGTACGGCGGACGGCGGACGGATAACGGACGGACACTTTTTAAAAAGTTTTTTGGCCATAACTTGCCCAATTCTCAACCAAATTTGGCAAACTTTTTTTTAATTAAAGCTCTGTGTCTGCTGCGTCCATTGAGCCTACTCACACCTCTGTAACTTGCCCATGGAATATTTGGCAGGCAATCATATTTTCAAAATCCGTAATAGGGTTGGTCCTTGGCTAATATATGAGGACAAAAGTTCAGTAACCTCTATAGACCGCGGAGCGGCCCTTCGGGCCGCTCCGCGGTCAAAAACTCCCAAAAACTTCCATCCTTTTAAAGAGATGTCAAAATTTTGCCAAAAACTGATCCCTTTTTCAGATTTATTAGTCATTTTAAAAAATGGGGGATCAAAAAATTTTACCCAAAATTCTCCCGCCTCTCAAAAAGGCTGTCCCAAAAGGCCAGCCAGCTTTTTATCTAGCCGCCTGCGTGGACGGGGCGGCGAGCGGGCGGTCGTGGCCCTGCGAGGCTTGCCAGGAGCCCGGGGGCCGGGTGACGGTGCGAGCGATGGGCTGGCCTTTCCAGGCTGGCAGTCCTTGGCGACGCACCGGCTGCGACAGCCTAGCCCAACTGGCTGGAGACACGACGGCTGACCAGAGGGTGAGGAGTGCCTTTGTCTGGGCTCAGAAATGGGCTGTCTGGGCCAATACTTCCAATGGGCTGTATCGTGCTGAAGGGTTCAGGAGAGCTTGTTAGCACTGTCCAACTGGATAATAGGCTATATATATACCATATAGAAGGGCAGTGTGCAGAGTCTTGCAGCTTTTTATCATGAAGTTTAGGAAGAACGACTGCAGTGGCAAATATGTCCTAAAAACAACACGTGGGGGGGGCGAGGCATTGAGGCAAGACTGGATGAACACTAGCAGTGATTTTGCAGAGCAGTGAGATGGCCAAGGTGAGCCTCATCAACTGCCAGGGCTCCTGCAAGTACTGCCAGGGTCAGACCATCAGTGCGCTTTTCTACACTTGGCATCTAATCCGCATTAAGCCATTAATTAAGCAATAGTGCGTTTTCTGCTGCTTACCAAAGACTAAGAAACAAATTATGTTAAGCCAGTTTCTACAGGACGCCTGTCAAAAAGTATTAGCCATTAGTCAGGCCAAAATAGAAACATCCAGAAAAGAGTAACCCTCATAAAAAGCGGCGTCATGGTTCCGCTGGTATACAGGGACCCCCGCTAAAAAACCACCATTTTTAGATAAAACGAAAATGATAACCTTTCAATAAAAATTGATTTTGTCAGTATCAGTACACTTTTAGAATA